>CAKNYM010042528.1:0-13698 GCA_932195095.1 Andricus curvator
AAAATATATATACCTAACACTTATATACCTATCCACCTCATACCTATATTCCTACCTACCTTATACCTATATACCCATATACACACTACTATTCTCCAACCGAGCAAGTCACGTCTACCCCGAAAGGGAAATGGCTTAATGGTATAATAATAATAATAATAATAATAATAATAATAATTTGGTCTGACATAGGACAGTTTTTAAAACGTTCAAATAACGTCTCTTGATTTGGACGTCCAAGAAACATTTTTAGGACGTTCCAATTACGTTCTTAAATTTCGTGACTGCTGGGTATCAACAATACATCTTTTTTGATAGAAAATTAACCTCCGTTGTAGAAAATTCATTTTTTAAATTCAACTATTTAAAAATAACCTTTTTTTCGAAAATTCATATTTTTGGGTTGAAAATGCAACTGTTTAGTAGAAAATTCGTCTTTTTGGATTGAAAATTCCACTATTTTGTTAACAGTTTCTCTTTTTGGCTTAAAAATTCATTTCTTTCGGTAGAAATTTCATTTTTCTGTTGTTGATAATTTAAGTACTCGCTTGAAAATTCGTCTTCCTTCGATGAAGTTGATAGTTTTTGATGTAAGGTTATACACTTTTTTCCTTTAAATATCAACTAATACATTTTTTTGTTGAAAATACATATTTTTTGATAGAAAATTAATCTCCTAATTTTTTAAATTCAACTATTTAAAAATTAACTTTTTTTCGAAAATTCATATTTTTGGTTTGAAAATGCAACTGTTTAGTAGAAAATTCGTCTTTTTCGATTGAAAATTCCACTATTTTGTTAATAGTTTATCTTTTTGGCTTAAAAATTCATTTCTTTCGGTAGAAATTTCATTTTTATGTTGTTGATTATTTAGCTACTCGCTTGAAAATTCGTCTTTCTTCGATGAAGTTGATAGTTTTTGATGTAAGGTTATAAACTTTTTCCTTTAAATATCAACTGATACATTTTTCTATTGAAAATACATATTTTTTGATAGAAAATTAATCTATTTTCACACTTTTTCACATCTGATTGCACAGTGACACAGCCGTTTGACGCACTGAAAAATTGCTGTTAGTCACCACCGTGGCGCCACCCGTACACCAATGCCGCTTCCGAAAAACTAGCCCTTGTAACAATTATAAGAATCCATTACAGTTTAACAAAAAAATAAAGAAACTTTAATAATAAACAAGGAATAGGTAATAGAAACTTTGAAATAAAGCCATTTTATTATTTATTTGTTATGAAAATTATTCAGCTCTATTACAAATCTCTGAGATTATTTAGAAGCTGGAAACGAGACTCTCCTAATTATTGTTTATGGTACAGAGTTACTATTTCATCTAAAAGTACCTGATGCCAATTTTTTAATGAAGCTTTACATTATTGATGTAATAATTACCACATGATTTTATTTAAAATCGCTCAAGATCTAGCATCTCTATCGAAGTCAAAGTAGACACAAAAAGGAGTATCTTTTATCTCTTTAAATTTTTTGATAAAATTACTTGCACTACAGAAAAAAGCTTTCTATTCTGACTCTGAATTTTTTATTTCTTTAATTGATGTTTTCTCAAAATTGATCACTTTTATCAAAAACTTTGATATTACAACAAATATGCCCCTTAGAGTTGTCGAACTTTTTTTAAAAACTTTTTGCTGTAGAATACACATTTTAACAAAAATAAGCACAAGTTTATTTTTCCTCATTTAATATCGTACTTGTTATTTTTGTATGTGAACAATAGACTGAATTAAAAAATTATACAGGAAATTTCTCTTCGGAAATAGATTTCCTAACCAGAGGACTATTGCATTAATTTACAAAATAAATAAAACGCGAATATCTCGAAACTGATTCATTTTTCGGCGGGGTCACTCTACTTTTCCGTAATCAGAACAAGATTTTACGAAATATTCAGCAAAGGATTACCCTGGACTGGTATTTGTAAAAGATTGGAGCCTATTGAGAAATATTAAAATTTCGTCATAAATTATTCAATCAAATTTTAATAGACTGCATTTAATTAATAGCTTCGATAAAAATTATTAAATTTTGATGATTTTGATGACTTGGGAAGTGTAAAGTCAAGTTTGAAATTCAAAATGGAAATTGTAAAGCATTGAAATTACTTATTTGTGAAACTAAACACATGTATTGTAAAACTTAAAACTTGCATCGTTTCTAATTGTATAAATTGTCAAAATTAAAAGGTCTTCAATTTGAAATATGTACCATTAAAATGTGTACAATTTTGAAGAGTTGCAATTGAAAACTCTAATTTTAAAGATGTATAAATAAAAATTCTTAATTTTTGATGATTTGGAAGATTAAACAACAAGAATTTTCTAAATCTTCCAAATTAAAGAAATCTTTGATGTAAAGCATCAAGATTGCAGAATATTTAATTGTAAAAACTTAAAACTTGCAAAATATTTAATAAAAAATTTTCAGACTTAAAATCTCAATTTTGAAGATTCAAATTTCTACAATTTCGTAAAGTTAAAATTAAAAAATCTCGAATTCTTAAAGTATAGAACCTAAAATTAGTTAGTTTACAAGAATTATATTCGAAAGATATGTTATATTTAACTTTTCTTTTCATAGTTGAGCGTTAAAGATTTACAATTGAAAGTTCTTCAATTTTAACGATTTGCAACTTAAAATTCTTCAATTTTGAACATTTGCAATTGAAGACTATTAAATATTTTATGGGTGTAGTAAAATATGATGCAATTTTAAATGGTTCTTTCTGGAATAGTTCAATTGTGAACAATAAAAATTAATCGTTGATTTCTTTTTTGAAAATTCTTATAATTTTTACATAATATGTTTCGTGTATAAAAAAGGAACTTTGCAGGAACTTCAAGTTCCTTGAATCAGCGACTAGAAATGTATCAAGTTACTATTTCTATTTACACGAAGTAACTGCAGCTGTAATTAGTTTCTTTTATCAAGGAACTTCCCCAACACTGCATCTAATTTCAAATCATCTTAAAGTCAGATAAAAATAATTGTTATGTCGATCTAATATGCTGAGAAATTTATATTCCTATCCAAACTAAAGAATTTCTATTCGATCGCAATAATTTCAAATAGAAACAGAATTTTATAATGTTAAATTGACGTATATTAATAAACTGGCAAACTGGTTGAATGATAAAAAAATAAAGAGACAATTAAAAGCACGCGATAAATGATCGAAAACACGGGAGCTTTAATGAGGATAATGAATGAATTTGAAGATTATTACATGTAGGTACATATCACGCGCGACCAAGTCCCTATGTTTTTATTTTCTTACATGGCAAATATAAACAATTTGAAAATTCATTATTAAAAGAACCTTGCCGTAATTCTATTTTACGATTCCATTAAAAATTTAGATGAAAGTTGATTCATATTAATTTTTATAATTGTATTATAATTTCTTTATAGAGAAAATTTATCAGAAAAGTTAAAAAATGTGTACACGAGACAATAAGAATTCAAGTTGTAATTATATTTTATTATTTAGAAATATCATTCATTTAATTCCAAATTGTACCATATGAGAAAAGAGGTATATGTTACTAAGCAAGAAAGATTTAACACTAGACAGTTTTTCTTTTTTTTCTAATTAAAATAAAGAAATTCATCTTTAAATTTTTTCAACCCGTTGTTTTTACCTCTGGTTTTTATCATGTCAGAGTTACCAATTCCGAACTTCACTACCGACTTTATCAAATTGTACCCTGTTTAACCACGTGAGTAGCAGGCGGCTGGCAGGTACAAAGATAAATATCTTTGGGCAGGTAAGCCACCTTTCATTTTTGTTCCCGAACGTAAACAATTCGGCATACAGGGCGCGCTTTTGGACATTTAATTTTAGTTCCGGGAAGGCTAAGGCGTACAGGGCGCGTTGCGGTAAGTCAGTCGAAATCAAATACAGGGCATGAGCAATCTCCCACAGCGCTGCTGCCTGGGCTACCGGCCGATTTCAATTATGTTTCGCCAAACTCCATATGACTTGTGGGGGATATTTGAGCACCTCAGAGCAAAAGGAAGACTCCGCAGAGTCGAGAGGAAAAACGAGACAATTATCGTTGCGCTGTCTTACTCTTCAGGCATTCTGCGTAAGAGTTTCCCTTTCTAACGGTACTTGTCTCGTTTTTCCTCACGGCTCTGCGGAGTCTTTCTTTTGCTCTGACGTGCTCATTTTAAAGTCGATTTTCTCGAAAATGGCGTAAATGGCATATTCCTGCTTTGGAAAATTAATAATCAGGTGATGAGCTTTCTTTACAAAAATTATGAACCGAAACTAAAATTGACAACTGCCGATCTCCCCATGTTAAATGAACTTATGTCGAAGCAAACATGAGCTCAAAGTAATTTTTTGTTAATTTATACATGAAATATTTACTATCTAAAAAATCTGACCTAAAAAGTTGGGATAGAATTCGTATTTCAATTCCAATCGTCTATTATTATTAGTCTTTGCATAATGTGGATCATATCTTTCGCTACACACATTAATTAAAGTTTAGTTAAGCTTATAATGCATTGAAACTTAGTAAAAACACTTTTATGCAAAAATTAAAATGCATATTTAAAATTCTACCTACACTTTCTAGTTCTGATTTTTGGCACCAGATGGGGGAATGGTCGACCACCATTCCCAATACCTTCTCGAATTAGGTATTTTCACTTCAACTACCAGCTAACTTCACATCGTTGAGTGCTGAGGGGAAAACAATCGATCAAATGCATGGAATTCGGTCCATTTTTGCCCTATTTTGCTAATATCTTCGTAAAAACTATTTTTTTTCTATATAAGTGTATTAGAAAAATAGTTTTTATTTTTTAAGAACTATTCAATGAAATAATAAAATTATAATAATTATTATTTATTACAAAGATATTACAAAAATAAAGTTTAGTCCCATGCACTTGGTCCATTGTTTTCCCCTCAGCACTCAACGAAGTGAAGTTAGCTGGTGATTGAAGTGAAAATACCTAATTGAGTGTCCCCATGCAAGAACAAGACAGATTTTTCTAGCGCTGTGGCGTTGGCGCCTGACGACTAAAAATCGAAATACGAAATTTTGAATTTTAAAACATAGATTATTGTAGATAATTACATTCCGCATCTTTTTTTCCTTTGCAAGAAGATCACATCTTCTTTAGATTTTTAAAAAATTGCAAAAAACTTTATTTTTTTTAAGTCAATTTTTAATTCGATTTTTGTCTTCAACTCGTGCTCGAATCCACAGTTTTTGGAATTTCTTTATAAAATTTATAGGAAGCATTCCTTATAGTGTTCTTGTTATGACGGTTAGCGATAAAAATTTTCAACTTTATTTATAACAATATAAAAAATTATTTTCTAGGCTATTTCCATAATTCGTTCCACAAAACGTTTGAGCGTTTCGTTTATCGAGGCAAGTTTGAGCAAACAAAAACTTCTTGCGGAGAAGTTGTTCAAAAAAGTACAAAGAAGTTTTCTGCAAAGGCTTTTTTCAAATAAATAAATAGTATATATGTGACGCGATCTGAAGAAAGACCCCTAAGCGGCCAAAAATCGATTTTCTGATTTTTAATGTTTTACGTAGATTCGAACTTGCTCTTTAAGATGGTATAGTTAAAAAAATTCCATCATTAATAATTTATTCAGTACAAGCGTGTAAACATTGTCGTTCTATGTCGTTCTATCGGCCCGTCGCCACTTCTCCTGCTTCTCCTCTAAAATTTACGTTTGGCCGCTTAAGGGTCTTTCTTCAGATCGCGTCACATATATTATATATATATATATATATATATATATATATATATATATTATACAGTCCTTATACGGCGGTGCGATGAACTCAAAATGTAATATAGGAGGATTATTCAAGTGTTAGATTACCGTCAAACGCCATTCAGCCTTTTTGATCCCATACGTAGCCAAAACATTGCAGTTTTCTGCTAAAACAAAATAGATCATTTCTATTCTGAGTACCGAAGTGTGCGCTTCGTACGCATATTACGAGTTTTAGCCTCAATGAAAATAAAATTTATAATAATAAAATTATTATCAAAACGAATTTTCAAATTTTTATAATGGAAAGCGAAACTCAAGGTTCTTCTAGAGGGAGGAAACGAACAATAAATGAAGAAGCGTGGGCTAGAAATGTTAAGAAAACATGCAGAAATAGACTACTATAATGTTTAGTTTTTTTCCCTTTCGATAGAAGCTGAAAAAAATGAGGTTCGCGTTTTTTATATTTTGAACTTCTGTACAGATATCGTGATAAAAGCGTGTTTTGGTAATAATTTCAATAATAATTCCGTAATTTTCTTTTCAAAATAAAATTTTTTTAACGCAGGGCGAAGAGTACGTCTCTACTTCTAAGATATAATCAGCACTGTAATATTTAAGCCTGTGATTACAATGATCTCATTAGGTATTTATATAAATTATTATAAACATAACTATTCGCTGAATGAATAAAAATTTAACATATTTTATGTCAATTGAAGTGTTATTATTTATTTTTAAGCCTGACCCCCTATAACCCGCCTAAACGTCAAGACGGACGACTCTGCATAATCCACGCATAGAAGATCTGTCGCGCGCTTAAAGTTTAGCTTTCACAGTTTTTTACCTATTAATTTGTTTAAAAAAAGCCTTCGCAGAAAACTTCTTTGTACTTTTTTGAACAACTCCGCAGGAAGTTTTTGTTTGCTCAAACTTGCCTCGATAAACGAAACGCTCAAACGTTTTGTGGAACGAATTATGCAATAGCCTAGAAAAGAATTCTTTATATTGTTATAAATGAAGTTGACCATTTTTATCGCTAACCGTCATAACAAGAACACTATAAGGAATGCTTCCTATTAATTTTATAAAGAAATTCCAAAAACTGTGGATTTCAGCACGAGTTGAAGACAAAAATCGAATTAAAAATTGACTTAAAAAAAAAGTGTTTTGCAATTTTTTAGGAATCTAAAAAAGATATGATCTTCTTGCAAAGGAAAAAAAGATGCGGAATATAATTATCTACAATAATCTATGTTTTAATATTCAAAATTTCGTATTTCGATTTTTAGTCGTCAGTGGCCAACGCCACCGCGCTAGAAAAAGCTATGTCTTGTTCTTGCATGGACGCACTCAATTGTTCCCACGAACACTTCGTGCCTAAGCATTCCTTGGTCATTTTGTCTATCCACTTTATCTTCATCATCTTCATACAACTTCACATTTCAAAAGGTTTATCCTTCTTTCATTCTCTTTCCCTGTAGTCCAAGTTTCGCACCCGTACGGGAAGTTGGTCTAAAACGGCCAGTGTGATAAAATGGCCAGTCTTTAATAACTCATTAAGAAATCAAAATTAATATAGATTTGTAGTGCAGATGCATTTATTAATTGAATAAACATTTCGGGCAGGTAATTTCAAGCAACAAATATTTGAACTAGAATAATAAAAACCGATAATATTCTTAGTCCCACTGGAGTAAGCATTCTTGATTGGACTTTAAGCATAATATTAAGTACTTCAACTTGTACTATTTTTATTAGTGTTAATTGTCATTTGTAGTTCATGCACTAAACTGTTATCTCAGTGTTATTCATAAAAAATGTCAGATTCTAGTTATATTACATAAAAATAAAATAAAAAATAAGTAATAATGGCTTTGGTACGGGATTATACGAAATATGTGCCGAGTATGGGTCTATCTTCGTTCTGAAACAAGGCTGACAAACTTGAATCTTCGGCAGAAAAAAGTTACACCAAACTCTCGCTTTCAGTTGTGTCCGCACCCACGTGGCATTTGGAGGTTATATTCATGTTGCACAAAGTCAATCGACTGAACGGGGAACGGGCTAAACGAGATCATTTTGTTTATTTGATAATTTATGAATGGATCATTGGAACGAAAATTATGTTTATCTGCGTTTTCTGTTAGTACAAGCGGATTTGTGTAAATCTGATACTGTTTTATGTTCTAAAAACGCACTGAAAGATTTTTAGAACCTTATTTTGAAAGTGTAAAAATATACTAAACTAAAATCAAATAAACAATAATTATATAAATATTATTTATTAAAAATTTTAATAAAAACTTAAGCACTTTTCCTTGGAAAAAATAAAGGCACATTTTAAGAAGATAATTATTGATAACTTTCAGTAAATACCCAGATAACAATCGTGCGACACATTGAGCCCGAACGTCATGCGAGGCACGTCGTGCGTGCGAAAATGCATTAATTTTGCCAACACGTGCCTCGTTCAAGTGATGGGCACCAGAGTGCGAGCAGAATGCGTCGCATTTCGCTGTCACGCATGCATTTACGCACACGCAGTGTTGATATTATGCGACGCACATCGTATAGGCACAGTGATGGCCGGGGACGACGTAAATTTAAAATGATCAAAATTAAGAATTAACGTAATATTAACCCTAGAACGGTAAACGGGGGTTCCAACGCACCCCAATCAAAGTCAAAGCAAGCTCCCGACTCCTGAATTTTCAGGTTTTCTTCATATTTACAAATTATTCAACATTTTTTTTTTAAATTTAAGAGAATGTTATTATTACCATTGTTTTCTACACTAAAAAACGAAGAAAATGCGCTATATTAAAGTTGTTTTACTGCACATAGAAAGCATTGTGCCACGGTACAAGTTTGGGGTGTAGCGGAACCCCCGTTTACCGTTAGCGTATGAGCCAGCTCAGTTTACCATTCTAGGGTTAAAAATATTAAAAAACTAATTATTGAACCGGGCTTAACATGTTTTGTTCCAAGCGCAATGGTGTTTCACCGCTTCTGAAAATTCTTGTGAACTTCAATTTTTGGAAATTGAATTCAATGAATAATATCAGAAAATATTTGTTTAATAATAATTTTAGCATTTTCAGGGACCGTTTGCTTTCTGACCAAAAAATTGTGTACCCTCTTCTACCATGCGGCGATTCAATTATAAATAAAAAATTTGTTATTTGTAGATCACTTAAGCATAATTTTTATCATTATATATGAAAATATATATAATCGTTTAAATAATATCAATAATAATATAAGTTTAAAATGTACTGAGCGAAATCTTTATTGAAATATATAATCATTTTCAAAAAGCGCGCGATGGCAGTATATCAACGATACGCGTAGTAAATACAATCGCTAAACGCTCGCTTGACTAGTGCGTAATGTGTCATTTTCCCTCCATTTGCAAAGAAGAAGAAGTCATTGTTTTTTCCTGCCCCCGGCGTCTCTTATTGTGTCCAGTTTTATGCGTTTCATCAAATATATCGCAATATAATCCATAATTGAATTCTTGGATTTTAAGTTATTGTGCATTTTTTGTCGTTAAGCTTTTCTAATAATTTTGCCAAAGTTTAAGACTGAAGCAAACTTTATTATAATATTCTTTTACGAATTGCGTTTAACTTAAAAAATGATTTGCGATAAGTGACTTATATGTAGATCCACGACTTTAATAAAATAATAAAGGATATAAAGTCCATTTTCCACTTGTTATTTTACATTTACAAACAATTAAATTAATTATTTATTAACCCTCCCATTAGACCTGCATTTAGTGCGTGCAATCTGCCCGCACGCATGTTGACTGCACGACGTGCCACCCATGTGTGCATCAATTGATGTCGCAGCTGTGTGATCTTATGCGTGCACGACGTGCGAGGTAACCCGCACGAATACCTGCACAATGCGCGCATCGTGCGTGCACAATTGTTATCTGGGTAGTCTTGAAAAATATTCTCTTTTCACGCTCTATTTGGCACTGTATTCACATTTTTAATTTCCTTCTGATTTCATTAGGAATCATTAAAAAAAATATCACCGAATTCGTAATACGACAGTCATAGGATGCACATTTTGCAACATTTTGTTAACTTACGAACAATTAATTATTGATTTTTTAAAGTGATTTTTTTTCGAGGTCTATCCCTGAATATGAGTGTCACCAAGTGGAAACAACACTTAGAGGATAGACTATTAAGGATAATTAATCACCTTTAGAACTAAAATACGGGCCAACCCACATAAGAAATATCAGGATCTGTAACTGGCCGGTCGATTTTAATGAAATTTAGTGGAATTGCAGTACTATAATCGACGCCTCCATTCAATATGAGTCTATCTGGTGACAGCGCCGTGTATCAGACTATTCCCTATGCTTATACACAGTGCAGTATCCTACACACGCAGTGGTGTGGTTCTAAAAAAGCGGTCTGTCGGTACTTTCACAGAAACTTTGACTTACCATGGAAACTTACAGAATAATCTAAATACGTGTTCATTAACTTAGGAAATTGAATTCCTGCAAATCACCTGAAACTTGCCAAAAATATCTTAAAATTTACCGAAAATTTCTGTAAAGTTACTAGAAAAATGATGAAAAATATTGCAAAGTTCCTGGAAATTTATGTTAATTATTGTGAATTCATTAATATGCATATGAAGCAACAAATATATACGAAAATTATATAATAATTGGATTTTGCTGATACTTGAAAGTATCACAGGTGAAATTATATATATATATATATATATATATATATATATATATATATATATATTTGAGAGTATAATAATTTTATTTTTAATTCAAATTTTTGCCAGGAAAAAGTCCGAAAAAATGTTGAATTAATTTTTTGTGAAATACTCCCCATTTACTTTTGTTTGAATCAGGATATAAATATTCCTTGTGAATTCAACTTGCATTAAAAAAAATTCATGGAGTCCGAAGGTATCATTTCAGTGAGAACGCTTGCTTTACAATGGAAAAACGTATTAAGATTTGTCGTAAAGGTTATTTTTCCGTACACGTGCGCCAAGAAAGTATAGTCTTTGTGGTAAATGTTACTTACTAGGTTTTTTCGTTGGAAAGCAGAACTGAGCAGAATGTGCGCTGCGTTGTCAGTGGCGCGACTCGTGAAAGATAGAAGCTACATCTTTTTTTTAACTTCTTGTAAACATTTTCCTATACTTAGCATGGCTTGGATTTAATGAGAAAGCGGTGAATAGAATAAAAAATGGTTCACTTATAATGATAACCCACGTGGAAAAGTTATATATACTATATATTTATTGGACAAAACACTGATATTTTTTATTTGTTTTAAATATACAAAAGTATAAAATAAATGAAAAATATCACTGTCGTGTCCATTATAAATAAACCATATATAACTTTTTCACCTGGGAATTATTATAAACGAGTTGTATTAACAAACACTCAACATTATGGATTGTTAATTTTTAAATGATATTTCGGTATTAAAACTACTTGCTTTTATCGAAAAAGTGGTACTTGATCATAAAAATATATCTCCCCATATTTGTTAATTTTATAAATAAATTTCCAGTGGGGATCTTTTAAAGTAAAAAAAAGTTTTCTCTTAATTGTACTTAAATTGAGTTATCAGTAAAGTTTAGTTTTGAAAATATATTATTCGATATATCGAATACTATGCGCCCAAATAAATAAACTAATAATCTTTTAAAATCAGATCATGTGCATGCTATCACTGGCAATGTCATTCAAGGACAATAAGAGAAAAAATTAATTCTTGTTGATTTCGAATGTCTACACTTAGCAATTGCTTATGGATAATTCTCCACATAAAGGTCACTTTTGCTTCCCCGTGTAATATCTTTGTGAATATTTCTTGAATTGCTTTATAATTTGGTAAACTTAATCTTTTTAATAACACGGACCAAAGGCATAAGACCAATAAGATTAGACCGTAAGATTTTGTTTTACGCGAAAAATATATTAAACAAGCATTAAATACAATTTTGTTTATAAAATTAACAAATAATATCAAATGACAAATTTTCGTGACTAAATTCTAAATATCACTGGCAATATAAATTACGGGCAATTAAGAGATAAAATTATTATTTGTTGACTTTAAATGTCCACACTGGGAACTAGTTTATGAAATTGACAAATAATAAACAATTATCATTACAAGTCAATAATTTGTTTTCATTCCACACACCCCTGAGTATTTTATCCAATCCACATTGAGCACAGGAAAAAAATGTCCAAGAAGCTCAAACAAAGGTTGCAGGTTCTATCGTTCGTGAGTGGCGACACTGACAGCGAAGCGCAGCTCACGTTCTCACTAAAATTGCAATATCTCGGTAACCAGAAGAGTCTCCACGAATTTTTTTGTTAAAATGAAGGGTAATGCCATAAGAAATCTTTTTATTTATATTGAAAATTCTATTTTTATTTCACGGTAAATTTAATCAAAATTTGTATTGGCTTTTTTTACGGGCAAAATTGATAATTTTGCGCATTTCAAATTGCACATGCACACTTCGCTGTACTAACTATCAGCGCCATCTAGCGGTTCCCCGGGATTAAAAACATAAGTCTTCAAAATTAGACATGGGAGTGGCACCACTATGCACGGCCCCTATACTCCATATGTACGCACAGAGTGGAAGGAAATGTACTTTTTTCGTTCAAATAGTTTAGAGCCTTCAATTTTGGTCCGATTTTCACTTTTTGTTTTCAATTAAAATTCATTAAATTCTGAAGAGCCTCAAAGTCGAAATTTTGGTATCTCCATTTGTTTATTTACCAAATTTTCACTCCAAGTATGCAAAAAGTGACATTTTTTACTTAACACTTTTGACGCTTACATAACTACTTATGTAAACTTTATATTGTCTTAAATCAATGCATGGGGACTGACAGAAGACCAAAAATTTAACGACAAAATTTATTTCCTCGCGCTGTGACACTCGCCGACCACATTCCTTTTTAGAATATCGTCGTCGGTCAACTTTATATGTTTTTCATTGCCACCACGTAGTAATACATAGTAAGGCGACCAAACGGCAATGTGCGTGCGAATGAAAAATGTACCCTACATTTTAAGACATAGTTGACGGAAGACGCACGCTGAATAGTAAAGGAGTTCGTCTCGTTTTGAGTGGAATATCTGCAAGAGCTGTGAGAAGTTTTTGATTGGTAGCTTATAAGCGTTAAATTGAATCATGAATAACCCACCAACCAAAAACCCTCTCGCAGACTTTCCACTTAAATCGAGGCGAGACTCTTCACAATTTAGCGTACGTCCTTCCCCACGACTATGTCCGGAAAAATGGCGACAAATTTCTAACTATCCGGGTGTTCCACTCACGCGGAAACGACGCATCTCCACATACACAATACGGCCCTAAGAGTACGGGTTTCGGACGGCAGTCTCCATTGTACACTCGAAGCCTGAAATCGTTCTCCTTGAATTCGAGAAACGAACAATATTCGTGATCGAATTCTCGGCTCAGGCCGACTAAAACATCACAGTCAAGGAGAAGGAAAAGTATCAAGTCTTACAAGGAAGATGCCGCAATTGTTAAAATGATCGTCCGTGTGATCGGTGCTCTCGGATGTGCGAAGCTATTGCTGGTTCGTAACCTTGAAGCTATACCCACGTGTCAAAAACATGCTAAGACACTTACGAGATGGATGCAGAGAGCTGTCATTCTTGGGTCACTCCGTACCCTCAAGACACACGAAGGGTTTCGTCGTGCCCTGTGACTACCTATCTCACGGTCGTGAGACGTGGCGATAGGTGTAATTTACAGGGGCTGTACTGCGAGCCAGTGTCATTTTCATGGATGGCAGTTACTCCCATATACAGTCGAACCTCGATAACTCGAACCACCAAGGGAAGCGAAAAAACTT
>CAKNYM010042528.1:18698-62142 GCA_932195095.1 Andricus curvator
ATAGGTATGAGGTGGATAGGTATATAAGTGTTAGGTATATATATTTTAGATTGATCTGGAATTCTCGTGTTATTTATTTAAATGACACGTTTACTCCGCAACACTGCTCCGACCCAGGTTGCTGATCAATCTCTCTAGCGATCACCCCAAGTGAAGAGCCTCACAGAATTGTTATGTATGGTTCTCCACTTGGGCCCATTAGTATCCAAGATCTTTGTTTCAGGCGTCATTCATTCTACTGTCACTCTGTTTACAAACTATTTGTCGCCACACTTTTCTGTCCTGGCATACTACTCTAGCTTCCTTCACGTCCATGCATTTTTTCATGCAAGCTCTTGTGTTCCTATGGCTTCTTATGTCTCTACGGATTAATGTCTCATTTACAGATTCTAACCATTCTTTTGGCGGTCTACCTCTGGGCATTCTGCCATTTACATTACCTTTATACACTTGTTTGGTCAGTCGTTCATCTTTCATTCTTTCAAGATGTCCGAACCATCTTAACTGATTTCTTTCCCATGTGTCAATTATTGTCTCTTTTGCACCACATTCTTTGAGGATTGTCTCGTTTCGGACTTTGTCCATTAGTGTTTTCCCGCATATTATGCGCAGAGGTTTCATGCCGATCGCGTTAATTTTACTCCTGTCCTTTTCTTGACAGGTCCATGTCTCGCTACCGTATAGTACAGTCGGTACGAATATAGAATTGTGTATGGCCATTTTAGCTTTTTTTGATATGTTTTTATTTGTTAGGATGGACCCTGCTCTACCGATAACCTGTTTACCCTTATTTATGCGCCTATCTAACTCCCCATCTATTTTTCCGTCGCTAGTGAATAGACTACCTAGATATACGTACTTGTCAACTTGTTCTAATCTCTCATAATTTTGAAAATTTTAAAGATCATTGATTGATTCTTTAATTTAGAACATTGAAAATGATAACGTGGATTTATATTTTTGGAATTAAATCTGAATATTTGAACTCTATAATTTATAAAAGTTAAAATAAAAAAGTTAGAATACAAAATTTTTGAAATCAAAAACTTAAACTTCAATTTAAAAAGTTTAAAATTCAACAGTTCCACTTTGAGAGCTTTAATTTGTAGTTTATTTTTTATTCCTTCTCATGGAAAAATGTTTTTCTTCAGAGTTCCAATTTTTTAATTTTATTGACCGTGAAAAATGTTTGCGAACCGTGAAAAAAACTGGAAAAGACCGGGAATTTGTTTCTTCGGTTAAAATGTCTACCCTGTTATATTTACGTACATAGTTATAAATCAGTACTTTGATAAAGTTTGATTTTCGAGCACAAAAATTTTCACGCTCATTATGACATTATAAAACCAAAATGTCAAAAATACCATTGAGGGTACCCCCGACACGGTGGGTAAAGCGGGACTGCAGTGGATTAGATTAGTTAACTCTAACTCATTCAGATTTAGAGAGAGTATAATATTTATTGCAGGAATTTTAATTCTTCATATATATCTGAAACATTCAAACGATGCAAATGGAAAAAATTGTAAATGTAAGTCATCAAAATTACATAATTTTCAATCTTGAAACTTAAAACATGCATACATTTTAATTGCTAATTTTCAAAATTAAATAGCTCTTCAATTTTAAAGATTTCAAATTCAAATTTCTACCATTTTAAAGAGTTACAATTGAAAATTGTTGAATTTTTAAAATATAGAATTTCAAATTATTCAATTTTCAATATATATATATTTTTTAAAGGCATGTAATTTTAACGTTTTTTTAATAGTTCAATTTTGAATATTTAAAATTAAAAAAATATTGCTGACAGTCAAATAGTTCAATTATCAATTGAAATGATAAATTTTCAAACAGGAAAATGAATTTTTGACAAAGTATTTCGAATTTAACCAAGTATGTAGTTGATTTTTTTGACCAAAACAGATTAATCATTGTTTCAACCAAATTGTTGAAGTTTTCAGAAAAAATACGAATTTTCTACGAAGCAGTTGAATTCACGCCTCAAAAATATAAATATTTAACAAAAAAGTTCATTTTCAACCCAAAAGTTCAATTTTCTATCGAAATAGTTCAATTTTCAACGAAGAAAGATTTTGAAGTCATGAAAGAAAAACAATTTCAAACAAACTGTTGAAGTTTCAAGTCAAAAATACGAATTTACCACAAAGCAGGTGAATTTACATATCAAAAATATGGTTTTTCAACAAAAGTTAATTTCCAACCAATTAATTCAATTTTCTAAGAAAACAGTTGCATTTTCAACTAAGAATATTAAAATTTTCAACCAAATGATAAGATTTTTGTTTTTTAACTCAAAAAAACATAAAGTTACAAAGCTTTTTCTTGAATTCCAACTGTTAAAAATTCAGGTAATAAGAATTAGTTAGTTGTAATGTAGGCGGGTGGCCCCTGAGGTCCCACCCTTGGCGCTCAAGCTATAAAGCCTATTAGGCATTTTCACTTCATAGTCAGCTAACTTCACTTCATTAACTGCTGAGGGGAAAACAATGGATCAAATGCATGGGATTCGCTCCATTTTTGCCCTATTTTGTTAATATCTTCGTAAAAACTAATTTTTTCTATATAAGTGTATTTGAAAAATAGTTTTTATTTTTTAAGAACTATTTAATTAAATAATAAAATGTTAATAATTATTATCCATTATGAAGATATTACAAAAATAAAGCTTTGTCCCATGCATTTGGTCCATTGTTTTCCCCTCAGCACTCAACGAAGTGAAGTTAGCTGATGGTTGAAGTGAAAATACCTAATTGTGCCATACCCGTGTTTATTTTCAAGGCAGTACTCCGAATCCGGCCATCCTTCGCCGAGTGTTTTTGGATCTCGGTGGGTTTTGTTGTTACCAACGTTCTGAGAATGTACCTATCAGGTGCCAGGCATACTTATCGCACAGTAAATGACGTCCTACTTTGTTGATCAGGCAAAGTGATCCTCACCCACTCTGCCGTTTGGCAGCCTCCCTTAGCAGGCCTCAGAGAAGGGATACAGCCAGACTAGGGTGGACGGAGCGATCCTTCTGAGGTCATCAGTTAGATGCACAGCTTCGAAGCACTATGCTGGTGTGTTATGTAAGTGTATGTTCATCAGATGGCTGACTCATTTTCGAGTCTTCTCAAAATCGGCTTCAACCCCCAAGGTTAGGCCCTCGAAAGAGCCCGTTTATCATTGGTAAGGCACCAGCTTTTTCTGAAGGGACCTACAGTTTAAGGTGGGTTCCGAACCACCGAAGCCACGGTAGAAGTACATAGAAAAATTTCTATTGGTACCCGGCTCAGGGATCGAACCCCAGACCTCCTGCATGGAAGTCTGACGCGCTATCGTCTGAGCCACCCAGGCTCTAATACGAATTAAGAATTGAATTTTCAAAATTTGAATTTTCTTTGATTTTCCAAAGGTGAAAATTCAAATGTTAAAAAGTAAACTGATGAAAATTCCACTTTAAATTTTCTTCAATTTCCTACAGTTGAATGCTGTATCGAAAACAAGTGATAAAAATGTTATATTCACATCATTTTTCATGACAATTTAATAAATTTGGAAAAAATGTTTAAACCGGGAATTTTTTCCGCCGATAAAAGTGGCCACATTTCGTTTGTATATTTTAAAATATTTTGTTTTGGCTGGTTAATAAATAATGAAAGCTAGGGTCCTTTATCAACCTTTACATTTAATTTGTACAATTAAAGTTTGTGAAATTGATACTTTACCATTTTCAATGTTTCATTTTAAGATGTTCATTTTGAAACCTTTAAAATAAACGCTATGGAAATTAGAAGATTTCCATTTTAAAATGTGTTCATTATTAAGCGATTGAATAAAGAGTTTTTGAATGGCTTTTGTTTGTCGTTTAGCTTTAAATACTTCAAATGAAGAAATCTTCAGCTTTAATAGTTTTAACTTTTGAATTTCAACTTGAATTTCAATGCCCGGGAAAAATTTTTGTGAACAGAAAAATAACCGGGAAATGACCCAGAATTTTTTTCTTTGATGAAAGTGGCCAACTCCGATTATTATAACCATATATTTAAATTTGTTCTTTATATTAATTTAAAATTTTCAAAACTCAAAAGTTTGAACTGAGATTATTTTCTAATCAGTCGTTTATAAAGTCGAACTTGTCAATGTCAATATTAGGCTTTACAATTCGTATCCTTATTATAGGGTTGAAATATCATGATATATTTGATACTGTTTAATTCATGTTCTATTATTAAAGATAATTAAAAAATTTTATGTAACTTCATCACAAACCTAAGGTAAGGTACGGCCCAATACTAACAAGTTCGACTTTGTAGGCGACTAATTGGAAAACAATAATCTTATTCGAATTTTTAATATTTAAATTATACTAAGAAAGGAATTTAAAAATATTATTATAAATTATGATGATTTAAAAAAAAATGACCTGATAATTATTGTAAATTTGGTCTTCAATTGTTTGTAGGATACCAAATAACTGTAATCAAAAACAAAATCCCATCTGCAAATAACTTTTAGTTAAAAGAGGTAAAAATCAGTTAAAATCGGTTTCACTTTTCTTTTTATAATATTGTACAAAAATATTATAGGATACAGTTGGTGAAAATTTTTATTCAATACAATACAACTTAATGACAATTTGAGGTACATATATTTTATATGACCTGAAATTTCTCATTCCCCAGAAATTTAGAATAAAAATTTTGTTTTAACTTTTATTTGATGAAAAAGAATTAAAATGAAGCTAGGGTGATAAGTAATAACACAATATTGGGCTACCCCTCAGTAGCGATCCTCCCCCTTTATAAATCTGGCTCGAGAATATTAAATAAGAAAATAAATATTATAAACATGTAAAGCCTGTAAAAAACATTTTACAAATCTTGAGATGAATAACCTCTAAGGAATTATTATTACCAGTTACTATGTAATCGCATAACAAACTTCAATTATTAAAGTAAAAATGAACGACACATTTTTGTTCATGCATCGGTTTAGAGTTTTAGAATTAGAATTATAAATTAAAAACTTAAAATGCATTTTGTCAGTCGCATATTGGATTTTTGTTAATCTAAGGCTGGCCGATCGAATTGAAAAAACCGATCCGACCGTGGCACGGATCGAATGTCGGATTTTTGACATTCAATCGACGAGCCGATCGAAACAAAAAACCGATCCGACCGTGGCACGGATCGAATGTCGGTTTTTCGACATCCGATCGGTGAGTCGATCGAATCGAATAAACGGATTCGATCGTAGCACGGATCGAATATCGGTTTTTATATTCAAGTGCGTCCAATGTCGGATCTAAATCGGATCGAATGTTTTTGCACACGTCTAGTATACATGTATCATTTATGATACTCCTCTCACTTTCCTGCGTTCCATTTCTTCCTTAGTCTTTCTTTAAATACTTTTTCGAACATATGGATTTGTCAAATTATCTACACTTCAGCCTCTCTTTCTTGTTTCATTTTTTTTAAATTTAAGACGGCATATTAGGATAACTGAATTGTGATTGATGTCAATATCTGCTGCAGGGTAGCTTTTGCAGTCTTTAAATAGTTTTAAAACTTTGCTTCACCAGAATATAATCTGTTTAATACCTTGCCACGTCTCCTGGCATATTTTTCTAATCTTTAAATATAAATTTAAAAACACTTACCTGTACCGTCTGTATCTATGCATGTAACGCAAGAATCTGCACCCGTCGCAATGTCCTGCTTTTTCAATTCCGTTTCAGCATCCCACAACCTTATAATTTTTACATCCCCCGTAACAGCTAAGGTCAACGATCGCTGTTCCCAACTAGTAATAAGGCCTGTAGTGGCTGGAAACAGTTCAAATTGAAAGAATTAATATTATCCTGCAATATCACCCAGGAGTATGAGGAGACTTACACTTGACGCGATTGAAAAACATGCTCTTTGTTCTAATATCAACGGAGAGAGATATAATATATATTTTTTAAATCTTTGAGAAGATAATTACATTTTGAGTCAAATGAAGCCTAATTGAATTTTCTTAAATAAATAAAACACACACGTTTACGTGACGCACTGTTGTAAGCATTTTTTGAACACAGTAAGGTAGTGGACCCGATACTAGAACAGTACCCGATAGTCGAACACTGTACATACATTTTTATCGTTTCCACAAAAAATTTTATAAAATACTTTAATATTTTAAGTTACTATTTGAAATATAAAAAAAACACAAGTGGCGCCATGGTTTAGAAAAAAATAAAAGTTCGTGGCAACTCGAGAAACCAGCTATGTTTGCCTCGCAGTTTATGGCTAGACCTAAGAAAGAGAAGTTTTTGTGTCGTGATTTTCTTTTGGAGTGCACGGTTTTGTTGAGTATAAAAGCAGTTTAGATCAAAGTGTACGATCAATATGGTTAAGGGGAAAAAAAAGTATTTCAAGATTTTTATTGTTTTTTTAGTTCTTTGTGGGTGTTCGGGTATACCCTCTCGTTTTACAATAGATAACATAAAATTCGAACACTTATGGATTTTCATTGATTTTTTAAAGAAAAAACGAAGCAGTGCCCAAAAAAAGACGTAAAACAAGAAACTTTATCTAATGAAAAAGCAAATTTATTATTAGAAGAAAATAAAATTGAAAACTCACTTAGTACTACAAAAAAAAATTTGAATAAAACTCCGGCAGATTACATTTTATTTTAACTAGAAATTTTGAAGAATTGCTAAATAATTTGATAGTGAAAATGGTATAAAATGTTTATTTTCCTTACATGTTTGATTTTTGTTGTTTAATTCTAATTAGATGACTTTTATCAGTTATTACATGGACGATATTTAAATAGATATTTATTTAAATAAACCATACTTATTTCGAATGTATCTCACACCTCATATTCATTCAATTGTTTACAAGTACTACAATTACTTCTTGTAAGTAAGTACTTATCATCCCTAACCTCTTTCCACTTCGGATCGCACTGTTCGACAACTGCTCCTAGGAGCAAAGTCGCGTTCGTCTACTGCTCCTTATGAGTCAATCTTTAAAAGATATATATATATATTATGAGTTAATGTTAAAAAAATCTATATTTTCTTGTTCAAATAGCTTAAGGAATGTTTATATTCACAATTAAAAATAGCTTCATACGTTTGTCCGAATTTAAATACTTTAAAAATGCTTTGAAATGGGCAAGAGTTGACACTACGCCATTGTGTTCGAATATCGGGTCCACTACCTTATGCCCCATGAAGGAGTAGTAAGGAGTGGTATCACCCTAACATATATGTTTGGTGAGCAGAGGTGGGATGAGCGACGTTGGACGTCCAAGAATTCGTTAATGTTTGCCACGAATGGAAACTTGTGAGCAACCCCGTGCACATGCGCAGTGCTGTTTTCGCTATCACATGTTATACCCACTCCCCTATATTATATTTTGACACCTCGATGCATATGTAGGTTATTTTCGTTTGTGTTTTTATTTTGTCGGGCGTATATCACGTTCCAGAATTAAAAACGAGAACAAAAATGTCATCAAAAATGCGAAAAGGATCTAGAAAGTGTAAGTACCACAATGACATTAATAGAATCATTTATGGAGTACGTAAGTACTAGGGATAAAGTTAATTTCAGTGAACAAAAAATTGTAGGTTATTATGTTCAAATTTTTTATATTTTATGAGCATTAATGCTATATTCAAATAGTGCAAACACATACTTACTCTGCAAGTTTCATGCACTTCTTAAACTTCAAAAATTTACTTTTCAAATTTGATTGAAACATTTATATTCAAACAAACAAATTTTATTTTTCTAAACCGGAAGCACAGAAATGTTCAAGCACACAAGTTCGAAACTTCCAACGCGTGCTGACATCGTTGACATCCCTGGCGAAAGTTTCGGATAGGAATTCATTCCTGACCAATCTGAAGTCATCCGAATCATTCCGGAATCTTTATCCGAACCAATCCGAGTTAATCCGAATCAATCCGAAAAAAGTTCTACATTTCGTTCGATCGAAATCGGTTAAAAATGAATCCGATTCAACCCGAACTAAATTTTCTATCCGAATGAATCCGAACTGGGATTGACCTAAACCGATTTTCAATCCGAATGAATCCAATTCAATCCGAACTCGGATTCATTCGGATTCAAAATCGGTTTAGGTCAATCCGAGTTCGGATTGATTCGGATTCATTTGGATTGAAAATGTGGTTCGGATTGGTTCGGTTTGGAAGTTCGGATCGAGTCGGATTCATTTTTAACCGATTTGGATCGAACGAAATGTAGAACTTTTTTCGGATTGGTTCGGGTTGGTTCGGATACAGATTCCGGAATAATTCGGAATGAATTCCTATCCGATACTTTCGCCAGGGATGGCAACCGCCAGTGCGCATGTGCACGGGGTTGCTCACAAGTTTCCATTCGTGGCAAACATTAACGAATTCATGGACGTTGCTCGTCCCACCCCCATTTACAGGGATACTACTCCGTAAGTCCTTACTATTGCTTCGTGGTATGCCCAGTGTGACCGTTTTCTCTTGTCCAATATGGTACCCATTTCGCACGCGCGAGTTCGACCCTGCATCGATGCCCCGTGAAGCGAGTTGAGATTCTGGGAGTCGCTAACCTACTGGCGATTAGACGGAACACGATTACACATTTGTCGTAATAAATTGACAACCGATGAAGACTTTTAAGTTCTTGGGCTTATTTTAAAGCTTATACTTTAGCGTAACACTCCCTTTCATTTTTTGTCAATTACATTTACCTACATTTTGCCAGGCGTTGAACTCAGACAAGAGAAATCGGTCGATCAGGGGATTTTTTGTTTCCTTTTTCTTATGCTAGCGAAAATTACTTTACCTATGGCTCATTTGACGCCAAATTTAATTACCTTTCCAACGAATAGAAAAATGTATATCTCTTTCCTTTGCGAGATTATCCTGCGAGAATGGTGACAGTGCAAAAGCCGGACATTTCCAAATTTATTTTTCGCCTAAAAAATCATTCTTGAAAGCATTTGATTCAAAAGGGTGTTGCATATTTATTCATGAATACTTGTTTTTCCTTGTGAAATTAAAAGAGCACTAAAAACTGAATGTAATTACTTAAAAGTCCAGTCATCTGGTACTTTTATCCGGTAATGTTTGGAGGAGTACATCTTAAAAAGATGAACGAATTTTCTTGAGGCCAATTTTTCGATAAAACACATAATGTAAGAGCACCAATTCTTGGCACCTTAGCCCAATTATTAGTATGCCGAAAACCGAAGTGAATTTATTTAATTTTGAATAAATATCTGATTGCAATATATAATTTATACATGCATTATATCAGCACGTCAAAGCAAAAGAAAGACTCCGCAGAGCCGTGAGGAAAAACGAGACAAGTACCGTTAGAAAGAGAAACTCTTACGCAGAATGCCTGAAGAGTAAGACAACGCAACGACAATTGTCTCGTTTTTTCTCTCGACTCTGCGGAGTCTTCCTTTTACTCTGAGGTGCTCATATGTGAAAATGACAGTAGAATTAAATTAATTGAGGCAAAAGATGCTAAAAATGGTATTATCTACGAAATTAGAAAATAGTGCCAATAGAGTCGCAACAGTCTCTCGCCTCTTGAGTTGAGAAACTGCGTGGGCCAGCAGTTCTAGGAATGTCGGGTGTATTTATCTGTATATTATTATTGATGGTATTTATTGATTTCAAATCGACCGCGGTTTTCGGCAAATGCGCAGTTGAAAAAGTTGCTTAGAGCATGCGCAGCGATACAAGGCCAGTCAGCCAATGAACGTCGCTTGATGAAAAGAACCTGCCCACTCGCGGTAGAGGTGGGGGCCCCTCCAGCCTTGAAAATAACGAATCCCTACTTTTCAAGGATGCGGGAATAAATGAGACTTTACTGTATATAAAAATTCCCTGACAATTCTAGGTTTTCCAAGTAGGGCATAAACCCTGTATAAAATCACGAAAATATGGATTAGCTCCCTTTGCATTGTCAACCCTTCAAGTTTCCTCTTACTCCTGGATGATACTGTAAGAGTTCTAATTTCAAAGATTTTGAATATCTACAATACCTCTGTAAATAAAAACAAAATATTTTCTATGAAAATACCTGCAGGTCCTTTGGAAACCGGCTGCGCATCAGCCAATGCTTGCCATGCCGTGAGAAGAGTTGGTTCACGTCCCAACATATTATAGTTAAAATAGTTCTTCCATATTCTAACAGAACCATCGTCTGAACCCGCCATCAGAAGAGCCACGTCGTGAGAATTGATGAATTGCAATGCCGTCACACGCGACATTCTGCTCCCTTTACTCGCATGATCGACGAGTTTTGCTCCTGTTTGCCAATCCCACACTCTGTAAACATAAAGTCAATTTGATTCTCTACCTAACTAAATGTCTTCATTAAATGATGTTTAGGTTTTCGCAGGTATTAAATGGGTATCACTCATAGATTTATCATAATAAACTTTACGATTCATACCGATGGTTTCTCATTGACAAGCAGTAGGCTCGTTCATTAGCTACGAGAAGTAGAAACAGCCTTACATTAACATACCCTTGAAGGGTGGCCGCTTTTTTCGGTGAAAAAAATTCCCGGTCATTTCCCGGTCATCAAAAAAAATTTCCCGGTCATGCTTTTAGGCGTTTCAAAACATCTGTTTGTTTAATATTCTGAACATATCAACTTTAATTTCTGTTGAACATAACACAAACTTTGTTCATATACATAATACTGACCGATTCAGTACAAACAAAGCGATTTTTACCCTAACTTAAGGTTAGAAATACTTTATTTACTTAAATATAACCCCTAGTAACTAATGCTTTTAGAATAGTATATTGTGTTACGACTCAGCAAACCGCGTCTTTGACGTCCGAGGCCGATGTTTGCTGTACGAGGCGTACATGCGCGCGCCGAAGGCGCGCGCATAGCCGAGTACTGCAAACATCGGCCTCGGACGTCAAAGGTTTGCTGCGGAGTGACACACGATATTTTATGCAAAACCGATATAGTTTTAGTATGCGAGAGGGTATTGAGTGTGAAGTTTCAATGGGGGTGGGGGCGAAGGGGCCCGGGGCGGAGCCCCCGTGGGGGGTTCGGGGGGCGAAGCCCCCCGTAAGGAAAAATACAACAATCATTTTGAATAACTATAAGTAAAATTAAACATAACATTAAATGTTGCACGTGAGCTTCATACTAGTCTTATTATAGACATGTGCGGTTATGTTCATTTTAGTTTTAGTTAGTCAAATAAAATCTTTGCCATCGCGACACAATTGTTATCTATCGGTTAACGAAAGACTCGCGGACCCACGTGTTGCTGCGTGTTGCCAGCCGGCATGCTCTGTTCATTTGTATTGCACAGTCTACAAACATTTGTGATATGTACCACGCATGCGTCAGAAGAGAGAGCCAGGAGTGTCGCCGCTTTGGACCAAAAGCGCATGCGCGCACTCCGTAAAAGTATACTTTTACGGCCGTGGCCGGAAAAATACCCCCTCCGACAAACGAGAACTTCGCGTCCCACAAACGCGCACAGAAAGGTACGAAAACCGTCCGGTTTTGCATAAAGAGCATTTACGTGTTTCTAGAAGTAACATTATAATATCATGAAATTTCAGCACAGGTTCAGAAAATTCTTTGAAATTTCACGTGGTTATCGAAATCACGAAATCGACAAATGCGTATAAGGAATAACAGCCTACTTCACTATACAACTGTTAAAGCTGCTATCACACGCATAATTTACAATGAAAACATCACCTGATTGGTGGAACTATTTCTTAATATAGCTGGTCCAATGAGCGCTATAAACAGCAGCCTGAGGTTGTTCCACAGTGCACGCCATTGCACTCAAGTTGCTTGCTTGCACAAATAAGGCGGGAATTTCAAAATTCACCATAGAAGATATTCCTTATTCATAACATTATTTTAATCAATTTTTCAAGCACAAAACCGAATTTCGTTAAAAACTTCAAAAATTCCCGGTCACCGTAAAAATTCCCGGTCATTTCCCGGTCCCAAAAAATTCCCGGTTTCCCGGTCCAGCGGCCACCCTGCCTTGTCTACCTAATTAATCGTCTTCAAGCAGTGCCTCTACAAAATCCAATTACATTTTAAGTGTCTAAGCCATGCTCCTAGATTGTACAGACGTACATTTTTTTTCAAAACAGAGACTGGTCACTAAATGCGGCCTACAGAAACTACCCCTCATAAAGATGCCATAGTCTACGTAAGGAACGCCTAATATAGCACACCAACTACCCGCAAACACCTTGGCAGATACCCTTTTTCTAGAGGATGTAGCGGTGGCCGATGCAAGCTATCAGCAAGTGGCCCTTCTGATCTACAGAAAAGCAGCCCTAGAACCTGAACATCGATTGACACTTCTCGAGGAAACTTTCGTATGCACTCCTTTCTATCTCAGTTTTGTTACTAAATCACAATTTCAAAATTCCCTGACATTTCTCTGACCAAGTTTTCATTTTCCCTGACCCTTATAGACTTTTTTTCCATTTATAAAGTTAACTTTACACTTAGGACATCAATAATATAAATGCAAAAAAGTTCACTTTTACATATTTCTTAAACCCCTTTAGTGACAAGTCATACAGAGTTTTATCTACTTAAACCTCAGTTTATAAAAAATTTTCTGGCACTTTCAGGTTTACCCTGACTTTCCAGAAATGTCTGACCTATAGCAACCCTGGATCTCCACCTAACTCTCTCTAGCTTTAAGGACTGTAACTTTCTATGTCTCTCCAGTGCTATTCCACGCTATTAGAAGCCTCCCCTTCATCTCACGAGGGCCAATTAATTTTTGCCCTCCAGTAAATGGCGTTAATTCCATCTCTTGTTGGATAACGTAGTCATAGCATGTCCGCCAAACTCCAGGGAGAGTTCTTCCAGGAGATACTTTAGGTAACAGCCCCGTGTTTTGGCGATCGTCTTATTGACATTTGTTGGGAATAATGCCATGCATCAACTATTTCATGCACTCTGGCCAGACCCGTGAAATCCGGTATTTTGGGCCTAGCGGACAGATTTCTTGTAATGATCCGGCAGGGTAGTCCGCAAGGATTGGCACATTACACATCCTCTAACGCACCTAGTAATATTTCTTAAGAGCTGTGGGCTCGTGCATATAAAGTTCCTTAGATTTCGATGGCGCCGCCAGCAGTCTTTTACTGGTGCTTTCCGCCTAAAGCCAACAAAACTTTGTCCCAAGCAAATGCATTGCAACTTGTAGGGCATGCGGCCTGCTTCTCATCTCAGTAAATATTAAGCATTCATTCAAGTCATGAAATGCATAGCTGAAACTTTTTTGCACATAATAATACTAACCCAAAGTGATCTTTGTACGCTACTGCCACATGATGATCAAAAGGATGAAAGGCCAAAATGTCTGGAGGGTGCGTACTCCGTACATGAAAGACTTGAGACTCGAGTCTCCCATGGGCTATTTTTGTGAACTCCTCTTTTGCTTCATATCGCTGCCTGCTGTTTCGTAAATACCTAATCAAATAAAAAATAATTAACATTAAAAGTTATTAAAGAAGTATTAAATTTACGAATGGGATGAATTACCGCCACTCTCGTTCGTGATGCGCCCTGCTTTCAACATCATTCGTAGATTCTGTTTCATTCTCGAAATTTACAGGTTGAGCAAATTGTGAACAACTCCACTCTACAAATTGTGAGGTTATTAGCGGGTTTTTCGTTACTGGAGTTTCATCTGTTTCTTCCGATATCTAAGTAAATTAATTTTCTATTACCATTTTTATTTTATGAAATGTTTTAAACTGGATATATCAATTTTTTTGTTTAAACGTATATCTATAACTTAAAAAACTGTTACCGTATTTGGTATGGGTTTTCTGGGGCGATTAACATGAGGCGGAATACGCGAACGAGTAAGATCTGTTGCTGAATTAATATTCGGCGGTGATTCTCCTTTGCTGTTACTGCAAAAAGAGCAATTATTTGTAGAAAAAAGTATACCTACAGAATAATAGAAGTATTATGATTCCACTGCACTGGGACCCCGCTTTACCGGAACCTGATATACCGGATAAGGTGGTCCTCGGGGGCGAGAGAGAGGCGCTTGCAAGGTCAGCGGAGTTGCGCAGTTTACGGTTCGGCACTATAAGAAGCAACAAGCAAGAAGGACAAGAAGAACGGTTCGGAGAACTCCGATTTACCGTGAAGACCATTGAGGGCACCCCCGAAACGCCCGGTAAAGCGGGACCCCAGTGTATTTGCAAATTTTAACCAAGCTTACTTGAAATAATTCGTGCGATTCGAAGGCGATGGCGGGAGAGATAAAGAAGACGACATCTTAGCTTCTATCATCTCTTTCGAACCGGATGACTCTTTTACCTGAATTTTTCAGAATATTTACAGGTTATGATTTTTTGAAGTTATTCCCATTAAGAATAATAATTAAACTCTATTATTCTTATCTTGGAAACTCTTCAAACTGTGACTGCTTATAATTTTTGAAGCCTTACCTGATTGCGAATGTAATTCGTCACTTTTTGTGACATGGCAGCAACAGCCGGATGTGGATCGTTATCGAGTCCACATAATCCGTGCCAGAATTTCATAAATACACTTCCATAAGACACACTTGGTAAGCTCCCAAGAGAACTGTGACCTAAAAATAATTTTTAAAAGGATCAATTAAAGAAAATTCACATTTTTTCACTTGAATAATTGAACAAATCTGTGCGAGATATTAGCTCTGCAAATAAATTAAGAACATAGGTGGAAAAACGATGCAGAAAGTCCATGTTGTAAAATAGGCTTAGGGTAACCGGTACAGTAGTGGCCAGTGGACACTAGTGGCGTAGGCAACCCTTTAGAGACGAATTCACAACAACTGCCCTTAAAGAAAATATAGTTTAGAAGCTATATAGGGGCCATTCAAAAAATACGTAAAGCTTTTTTCTGACACCCCACTCCTCTCCCAACTCAACGTAACGTTTTTTCTACAGTAAGTACAGAGATGAGGTGGGCGGTGATCTAATGGAATGATATTTCGACAAATCAGGCTGATAAATGCGCCCTCTTCGTGGGTTTTATTATTTCCTGTCACGATTCAAGAAAACAAGACTCTTGACGTTCTTTGGAAACCTACATTTTGTATATACTGCAAATTATTGTGGAAGTCCTAAGTTGAAATACCACAATTTTTCAACTTCTAGAAATCTTGTTTGAAGCGCAAAAATTTGATTTTAAGGTATTTACTGAGAAATTAATTATAAGACTTCTACGGAAGAAATTCATATAACATATCCGTCAAATCATAAATTAACAGAATTATTTTACTTGACAAAAAATCAGTCAGATGTAAGTTTTCTTTGCGAAGTGCATTGTCGCCCGCCGATTAGCTTTTTTGTTTTAGAACATCAGCATCTGCCAAGAATATTTCTTTTTCTTTCCCTTTTGCTTCATTTGTTAAACGAAATAATTTAAATAAAGAATTATAATTTATCGTGTAAGTTCTGGTTCTGTAATACCGAAAACCAGGAGCCACCTGACAGTACATTCTTGACTACTGGCAAAGATCTTTGTTACTGGGCCAGTCACGCAACGTCTGACCAAAGTGGCTAGTACCACTGAGTGCACACGGCACCACACCAGCTAGACTGTGTTCGATGCCGTTATGGTCAGGCACCGGCCAATCTCCAGCATCCGCGCGCAGTATAATACTTCAGTGGCCGCGCGAGACGACGCTGCAAAGATTGGGGGACTCCGTTCTCGTGGCTATATAACCGACCTCATAGATGTTTTTCAGCATTGATTTGATCGATTGAGATTGATTGATTGAATTCACTTCGCCTCTCGACGAGCTCGAGTTCGCACACGATTCATTGAGATGCTCATGATATATTGATAGATTCTGGTCTATCAGACGCATCGAGCTGATTCTTTTAGAAATTTTGCGCTCCGTGACACACATGTCACAGAGCCCAAACCCAGCTTCTTCCTGCCCAGCAGGAAGTAGCAGTACCAGCGAAGTGTCGTTCGCCAAGATGGAAGAAGAAGACATCGAAAGCAACTACTCCGTCGTCACCTCAAGGAGTAAAAAACGTAAGCTCGCCAAGCCGTTAGATGACGCTTCGGCCAGCGCCAGCAGTGGCCAATCTTCGGTCACCTCAATCGGAGGAAGCAGTAAGACGTCAAGAAGGTACGAAGGTTACGAAGGTAACCACCCCTACACAGTTCTTCATAAACTACTAAAAGATTCTACACAATTTAAACCGATGGTATACAATCTCGGGTCAGATGTCTACTCCGTTCGAGTGTCTTATATTGAAGACTATAGAAGAATTATTTCCAACCTAGAGCAGCAAGGCTTTCAATATTACTTATATAAAAGCATTGACTCTCCGCCCATTAAACTAGTGATTAGAAACATCCCCATCGCGCACCCGGAAGATTCAGTACACTCTGAACTTAAAGAGGAAGGGTTCGCAATTACGTCAGTTGCTCGCATGAGAAACCGACAAACAAAGAAAGCCTTACCAATGCTTCTGGTGACGGTCCCGAATAGCCCTCATGCAAAAGTTAAACCTAAGGAAACTTCCCAGTGCTTTAAGTGCCAAAGCTTCCATCATGTCTCTGACGTGTGCCACGCTACTCCACGCTGTGTGAAGTGCGGTGGCGCGCATCGGAGTTCCACATGCAAAAAAGATCCGTAATCGCCGGCCACTTGCGCTAACTGTGCTGGAGACCATCCCGCTAATTAAAGGAGTTTTTCTGCTTTTAAAAAAGCCTCCAGAAAACCCACAATTAATAAATCGAAACCTACTAATTCGCGGAAAGAAACGGCTCATATTAAACCAGCTGTACAGACAGCACCAAAAGAAAATTCTACACATGAATACATCCCACCAGTCAGTACCCAGCCACAGAAAAAATTACCACTTTACAGTGCTACAGTCGCCTCTACTTCAGAAGCACACACGATCAAACCTCAAACTATGCAACCACCCAAAATCTTGTAAATCTATTAAAAAGCGCTACTGATATTATGGGGGGGGGGACAAATTAACATTACCGAAGCTATAAATTCAACCGCCGAAATTATAAGTAATATACTTTCACTTGCTATCGAAAATGGCCATCTTCAATAACAACACTCTAAAAATAATTGTTTGGAATGCTCAGGGTATCTTTAAAAAAAGGCACGAATTAGCCGTATACCTCTTCAAGAATAAAATCACAATTTGCTTGCTCAGTGACACTTTACTTCGCGAATCCATACAAATCAATCTAGTTCGCGGCTACAAATTATATCGTAATAACACTAATCGAAGCACCGCGATCCTAATTGAAGAAAATATTGACCACCACGAACTAATAATTCGTGAACTTGAAGCCATTGAAGCTACGGCTATACAAATCAAAATACACGGGAAACCATGTGCCATCGTCTCGCTTTACCAGACTCCCTCTCGTAAATTTACAAAAAATGATTCCAGAAAAATATTCAAACTTGCACCCTCGGTAATTGCTGCTGGGGACCTGAATGCTAAACGCTTAGCTTGGAATAGCAGAACAACCAACAAAATCGGAAAACATTTGTTTGAATTTATAAACGACCAGTATCTGTCCGTCTCCGCACCAGGTTCGCATAACTTCTTCCCCCACAACATCAAGCATGAATCTCACCTCATCGACTTCGCAATTACCACAAATAACTTCTACAATCATGACACTCTCACAATTGATGAATTAGACTCAGATCATCGACCAGTTCTTCTAAGTCTTTTCACTAACTGTGAAAACGCTGCGGTCGCGCCTCGCTATAATTTTGCAAAACAAAATAGGCAAACATTCAACTCGACCCTAGAAACTCATGTTAATCTTGAACCTACACTAACAGACACTACACACATTGACGAAGCCATATCTAATCTTATCCAGATAGATAAACGTTTATTCTTTAGCCTGCTGGCCTTAAAAAATTGATTTGCTTACACATCCATTTTTGTACAGAATTTTCTTAAAACTAACCCTTAAAACTAACATCCTTCCGCACCTTATCTCTAACGCCGCTCGCACTTATCGCATTGCCTTCCTCGGTTCGCCTCGCCTCGCTCGCATGTCTCTACTTTCTTGCTTTGTCTCGCATTACCAAACTCTGCCTCCGCGGCTATTACCTAATACTTATCTACTATTTACAATATTTACATTTACTTATATTTACTTCCTCCTCTATTTACAATCTTTCCTTCTCCATTCCTCTTCCTCCTTCCTTCTCTTCTTCTCCATCTTACCCAAAACTCCCTTCACCCATGCTACTGCCCTTTTGTCCCCCCTTTCATGCATCAATACCTCCATGCTTATCTCACTCCTTTCCACCTCTACGCACTCCTCCAACCAGTGCTCCACTCTTGCCTCCCCCTTCCCACATAGTTCACACATCCTCTTTTCCCTAGCGAGCCAGAACCTATTGAAACCCTCCATGCACCCACATCTCATCCTCGCTCTAAGCTCCTGAATTCCTTTCTCTCTTTTCTCACACAAATATTGCGCTCTCGCCCTTGGCATAATCCACACATAGTTCCCATTAAACCTTGTCTCTCTTATTCTCTCTTCCCCTGCTGTCTTCTCTCTCTCCTACCACTCCGGCCTCCAGCCCACTTTCCATATCCGCAATTAAAATCGAAAAAAGCGGACACCCTTGTCTTAACCCCCTATCCATCCAGAATCCCTCCGAAATCCCCTGTCCTCCTCTTACCTTATCTTTGGTCTCTTCATATATCTCCCTTACCCTCTCGATCAGGCCTCTCTTCACTCCCCTATCCTCCATCGCCTCCCACAACCTCCCCCTATCCACCGACGGAAACGCGCCTATTAGATCCACAAAAAACGCGTACACTCTCGACCCCTTCTTCGCTAATTCTCTATCCACAATGTGCTGCAGAACGTAGATATTGTCGATAGTACTCCTACCTGCCCTATAGCCCGCCTGCGACTCCGGCAATATTCCTATCCCCTCGACATCCTTCCGCAGCCTCTCCGCCACCACCATCGCGTATACTTTATACGCCGTATTCATTAGCGTAATTCCTCTATAACTTTCCTGCCTATCCCTATCTCCTTTCTTATACAGAGGTACTATTAACCCTTCTCTCCACCCTCGTGGGAATCCCTCCCCCCTCCATACTTTCTTCACTACCTCCTTCAGCCTCTCCCTAACCTCTTGTGTACTAAACAGCCATGCTTCGTTCTCTACCCCATCCAGCCCTGCTGATTTTGACCTTCTTAACTTCCTTATCTGTTTCTCTATCTCCTCGTCATTCAACTCCTCCATCTCTGCCTCCCCCGTTCTTCTACTCCCATCATATGCCTTCCTTGAATCTGAGCCCTGGAATGATTCTTTAAAAAACTCCCTCCACTCCTCACTCCCTATCTTCTCGCTTATCCCTACTCTCCGCTTCCTAAACCTATTATCTTCCAGACGTCCCCCTCTGTCTTAACATTTCTTAACTCCTCCTCCAGCTCTTTCTCCTTTTCCTGTTCTTTCTTCTTACACATCAATCTAAACCCCTTCCTCATTTCTACGTACTCTTCCCTTTTCGCAGTACCCTCTTTCCACTTCTTATATTTCCTCTTCACCTTCCTTTTCATCTTTTTACATTCCCTATCCCACCACGGCTTCACCATTCCTTTCTTCTTCTTTTTAAATACCTTCTTTTGCACGCACCCTTTCACTTTCTCTTTTAAATCCTCATATATCTCTTCCACCGTCTCCCCTTCGAAGCGCACCTTCCCTAACTGCTCCTTATACTTCTCTATCGCCTCCCTCGTCCAGCTAACCCTCTCCCCCGTCGCCTCTTCTTCCCCACCTTGCCTTCCGCCGTTCTCACCCCTTATCCACAACCCTAATGGCTGATGGTCTGACTCTACCCTCTCTTCTACTGCGAATCTCTCCATCTCCTCCCACCCTTGCATATTCATAACTACATAATCTATTACCGATACCCCCACCTTACCTACGTATGTGTATTCTCCCTCTTCGTCCCCAGTTGCCATACCATTTGCCACCGCCCAGCCTCTATCCTCCATCCAGTCCCTTAGAATCTCCCCCGCCTTATTTATTAAACTATCTTTCGAATTCCTTTCGAAGCTCTCCCCTTCCCTGTAAAGGCCCCCTTCCCTCCCCATCCTCGCGTTAAAGTCCCCACCTAGTACCACCATACCCTCCTCTCTTTCACCTAACAGGTCCTCCACCCTTTCTTTAATTCTTTCCATCCCATCCTTATTGTACACTGTCACAAACTTACTGCTTACCCCTCCTATCTTCACTTTCCTCATTTGCACTTCCTCCCCCTCTTCCTCTCCGTGAGCTTCTTCCTCTAATCCATCTCTAACCCCCGTTATAATTCCCCTACTAGCCCTTCCTTTCTTCTTCACTCTGACCGCCTCCTGGAGTCTCCACCTATACCCCCTTGGCAGCTTTGGCTCCATTCTATCCCATTCCTTTCTTTCCACCCACGTCTCCACCAGCCCTACCACATCAAATTCCTGGATATACCTCCAGAACTCCTCATCCTTCTTCCTTACCCCTGCTACGTTCCAGTAAAGCACCTTCACAACTCCTCTACCCTGCATTACCCCCACCCCCTACTTCCTACGAAACAAATTCCCCTGCACTTCCTTCAACACCTCTTTCTCCTCGTCCCACACCCACATTTTCTCGTCTATTTTTATTTTCCGATATCCTACCTTCGCCGATCTCCCTTCACTCCTCTCCCTCCTAGCCCTGTCGTACAGCATTCTCTGTACATCCCTTTCCTTTCTTGTCAAATCGTGATCGATGAAAACTTCCTTATCCTTTATCCTATTTTTATTTCGCATTACCCCCAAATTTTTTTCCCAGCTCTCCTACTCCACAACCGCCACTTCTTTCTCCTGTCTCCCCTCCAACTTAACTTTCCCTACCCTGCCTTTATTCCACCCTATGCTCTGTAGCAGCGCTTCCACGCCCTCCCTTTCTTCCCCGCTCTTCATCTTCAACCCTCTTACCACAATATTAATTCTCCTGTCTGCCTTCTACTTTCTCTCCATTCTCAACTCCATTGCCCTTATCCTTTCCCTATCCGCCCTCTCCTCCTTTTCACTCCTACGCCTCCTATTTCCATTTCCGTCCTGCCCTCCACCTTCTCAAGCCTTTTTCCCGTCCTTTCTTTCCACACCCTAATCTCCTCTTCCATCTGTTTTATTTTAACTTCTTTCTGTTTTCTTTCCCTCTATAACCCATCTACTCTCTCTCTCAGCTCTTTCACCTCCTTTTCCCATTTCTCATCTCTGATTCTCAAGCCCTCCCTCATGCCTTCCATCTGCTCCTTGGTCCCCCTTACGTCCTCCCTCAGCCCCCTGATCTCGCCTAATAACATCCCGAGAGCCTCCTTTTCCAACTTCCCCTCCATTTGGGGGGGGGCTTACTTGTTATCCCGCTTTTTTTAAACGGGCTCTCGACCTCGCTTTTCTCCAGGCTCTCTTGGCTGTCTCTCTTCCTTTTCAAGAGATCCTCCCCGTCACTTGCGCTCGACGCTCTCTCCCTTACCTTCTCGCTTCCTTCGTTGCCACCGTCCCGATTTCTCCCTCTCACCGACGCACCGCTCGACACCGGGCGACGCGTTGTTGGCTGTCGCGGCTTGTGGAAAACTCCCTCCCCGTCAGTTTCGCTACCAGCACTGCCAGTACTCTCGCTGCCCACCTCCCGCTCTGCCGACGGTAACTGGGACCTCTCCATGCAGTACCTTCCGCAACCGACAGATGTCTCTGCAGAATGTTGGCGTCTTTCGCCGCCAAATTTTCCTTTTATTTCCCCTTTTTTTTCTTCAATTCCTCGCAGTCCCTCCCCTTCTCTCCCTTAACATCCCCTAACTCTGCGAGAACCACCCCAGACCCCTCGAAAGCCCAAGACACCTGACCACGAACTCCCCCGATTACTTTCCAACCTAACCTCACTTTCCCTATCCAACTAAATCCCACCTCACACCCACGCTGAAACTCTCTTTTTATCTCCCCAATTCACCCCACACAACCCTACTCACCTCCTCGGCTTCCACCCTGACACTCCACTCACACCTTCCACACAAAATCCGTAAAATTCTCTCATCACCTGTCACTAAACACGTTCTCACTTCCGCCACCAACATGCAAGTCCATCTAACATATCGAACATATCAAAGAACTAAAAGCTGTATCCTTAAAAACATCATTAACCGCCTACGGAAAACTATTGCAATTAAAGTTCGAGATCACCCATGTAAAAATTGGAATACAGAAGTGGGTAAACTACAAATTAAAGATAACTCTATATATCGTATGACTAAAGCCCTAACGAAGCCGCGAACTAATATTCCCCCTCTCAAAAATCCAGATCAAACGTTTGCGCTTTCTCCTACCGACAAAGTAAATCTCCTAGCGGCAAATTATGAAAGTAACTTCGCTCCACATGACGAGCCATCTGACCCTCAACGCATTGCTGAATGTGAACAAATTGTCTCCGATTTTTTTTAAATCCCAAGTATCGATAATATCAAGAAAATAACCCATAAGGAACTAACAAAACAAATTAAAACTAGTAAAAAGCAGCAATCGCCGACTGAAACTTGACATTTGAGACTTGGACATTTATAGTCGTATTTTACGTAGTTTTAGCACCCGTGAAATTTTTTAAAGTTTTATTGACTTAAATTAAAGATAAGACTTCAAAGATTACGTGGTATGAATTTGAGATCTTTGCTACAATTTTCCTAGGTCATGCCGCAAGTTGAAGTCGAGATACAAACTTGAAATTTTTTTAAAACTTCTCACGTAGTACATTCTCTCCAAAAGATCAAAAATATCGATATTAGTGCTCAATTGACGCGTAATTTAATAAGCTTTTCAACGGTTTAAAAAAAAAAGTTTCTCGCTTCATTTTTGAACGCTTAATCACGTTTCAAAGTCAGCAGTGATACAGAGCCTTTCGAATGGAAAGGGTCAAAGTTTCATGGTCATAACTCGTGACCAATAAGAGCTAAAACATTTTCTTTTTATTTTACGCAAAATTTAACCCTCCGTAATTTATCCTATCAACGTTTTTCTGTAGGATATATACGAAACGAGCTGTTTTGAACAAACTTTTTTGGCTACAAATAGCTCAAAATAGAAAAAAAATGTTTTTTTTTTGTTTGAACAGTCATAACTCTTGATTATGGAGACTAGAAGATTATTTTTTTTTTTTAGATTTACGCATAATATCATGCCCTACAACTTTTTATCTGGCACCACTTACGTAGCTTCACCCAGAAGCGAAGTATTTTGTCAACACTGAACACGAGTAATTTGCCCTGAAAAATAGATCAAAAGTGGTCAACGCTGGGAGGCCATAACGTATGACCTATTGGGGCTAGGACATTGCATTTTCTTTAGAATTTTTTGAAATTGCGTCTACTTTAATTAAAACCCAGAACATTTTTTCGTAAAATTAACAGGTTCCAAAGCACAGATACAAACTTCAGAATTGGGTTTTTCGCCTCTTTTTTGAACAAAATCCGGGTTCTTTGAAGAATCATAACTCGGCACGCATGGGACGCTACGAACCTTGCGAAGACTAATCAACGAGAGGTTTCTGGTAACCTACTGGACATATTCACAGGACCGAATTTCGACACGTGATTACATATTTTTATTTTTCTGCACGAGTTTCTCTTAACATGTCCACTACTGTACCCCTTACCCCTTACCCCATATGCCATTTTTCCACCAATCGCATTAATTATTAACATAGTGGAAAATATTTACAAAAAGAATATTTGTGTTTTATACAAGCTGTACTAAAAGGAAAACATCTATATAGAGACTTGCAATTTATGTGAAGAGCACAATTCATAAGACAACAAAGATTTAAGCTATATTTTATTTTGAGGCACTGGACGATGATTATGCTTATCGCATAAAATAAGAGTCTTTAAACATCTACAAAATGTGCAAGATAGATTTAAAATTGCATAAATAATAAGTAAATAGGCGGGTTGAGTGAAGGCATACAGTATTATTGAATACGTTCCTACTGTCGAAGATCAATATAAAATTCTTATTGTTTTTATTGGCATGTGGGCATATATATGTCTGGAAACTTTCACTTTTCAATACAAAAATTAATTATGTCATTTTCGTAGGCACAACACTGGGAATTTTACTATACTAGCTAAAAGTGCTGTTTAATCATATTCTGTAATTAGGCAGACAAAAAATACTATCTTTAAATAGATATTAATGATTAATAAATATTTAATTATGCAAACGAAAACGATCTATTGAATCTTATCTTTGTACAAGAATTCATCGTTGAAAAAAGCTAACCCCTAGGCGCCTAGGCTAATCATTAAGATTATTTGAATTTGTAACCAAGAATATGACAGTTTTCTTGTGTGACGTCAATTGCGATTTGTGAATTAGCATCTTCAAATTGAATGCATATTATTATTTTTTAATTAGTTTTCATTGATGACCGATGAGAAAATATGAGTATGAATCTACTTGCAACTATTACTACAGTATACTTTACACTATAGCACAGTTGCACAGATATACTTTGAAACAATAATTCCATTTCCACTTACTAAAATTACTTGATACATATTTGAGGGAAATAAAAGTGAAAGTTTCTGGACATATGCCCATGCACACCTAATTTTTCGGTTTCAAAAAATTAACTAGGACTATTTAATAACTTTCACTCAAAATAAAATATACTAAAGTTTTCGGTTAAGGGTTTTGGTTAATCCGTCTTAGATTTTTTTATATATCGGCACCTCCATTCCATACCGCTTCGCGTTGCGCTTGATCGCTATATAACTTCAGGTCCTACGCTTGTACAGAGGACCTGAAGTTATACACCGACCAAACGCGACGTGGAGCGGTATGGAATGAAGGCTTCGATATAAGGCACAGTTTCCATATATATTTCCTCTCCGGTTTTTTAGAATGGAACAAAGAAAACTAACTAAATAGCCGGCATGTTGCATAATCTTGGGGTCGATAACATTTCGGAAGACCTACCCTTGAGCTCAGGAAATGAATATTTTGAGTGAAAAAATTGATTTTCTTAAAAGAAGAAATGTAACGATAGCAGACGCCAACAGTCGAATGGCGATACACGTTTGCAAATTTACTTTTTTACGCACAACTCTGACATCAGAGAAGCATTCTCTGAGGTTTTTTTCATTGACCATAGACAAGTCGGGAGTCTTGGAATATAAACAGACCTCCGAGAATGCTTCTCCGATGTCAGTGCTGTGCGGAAAAAAATAAATTTGCAAACGTGTATCGTCGTTTGGCTGTTGGCGTCTGCTATCGTTACACTTCTTCGTTTCGGAATATTATCGACCCCAGGATCACGCAACATCCCGGCTATTTGGTTAGTTTTCTTTCTTTTATTCTAAAAAACTGGAGAGGAAATATATATGGAGAAACTGTAGTACATATAAAAAAAATTCAAGTCAGATTAACCAACACCATAAAAATAAATTAACTGTGGATGCAGCACTTGGATTCCACTCGTAGTAATTGGTCCCTTTACCTCACACAGAATTTTGCAAACAAAAAAAAAGAATTTTCAAAATGTGAATTAGTGAAATAAAAATATAATAAAATAAATAAGGCTACGAGCATGCACTTGATCCAAATTTCCATACCGATCGATTCGCAAGGTTTTCTCACGAATTCCCAGTTATTTCCTGTTATGCGAGATGAAACAAGACAAGTATATATCTTGATTTAAATATGTATGACTCAATTGTCTATTCAAATGAAGAAAAACAGTTTTAAACAAATGTATTTTACTGACATTTTCAAAAGGAAAAATACTCATAAGACCAGATCAAACGTTGGCTGTAAAAATGTTAATTGTAGTTCTGATTTCGTGTAGCCGAATATCTTGATAATTTTTTGGGTTTTTTTTGGTTCATTTCTAAACTGTAGGGTAACGTCTAAATTATAAGTTACATTTCAAAAATGCTATGTTTCGATACTGACTTTGTATCATAACAAAAAATATACTTATATTCATTAATACCATTGGGAAATTTTTATTCTTTCTATTTAATAATAATAATCATTTATTCTTTCTAGATTTACATATTTTTCAGTTATATTTCTTAAAACTTGAACAAGCTAAATACCTTGAATTTTTCGTTTTGAAACAAGAAATGCGGTCAGGAAAAAATTAAAATTTTTTCATTAATAACCTGTTCTCTTATTATGACAGATGTTCCATTAGAGTAATACCGCACTTTCTTAAATGCAATTTTTTTTAAAGATTGAGGTGCTACAAAAGATGACAAGGAAATGGGTTGATGAAATTAGTCAATATGCAACGTTTTTACAGCCGACGCTTCAGTTATAATCTCTTTACTTTGGATTTAAAAAATAGGATTCTAAAGTTTTTACCCAAACTGCTAATAGACGATACGGAAGAAACTCTTTTGATTCGATCCTGAGTGAACCCATCAGGCGAGTCTATGGATGCACTATTAGGCGAAGCTACGCTTTTCAGCCTATCTCTCGAATTAATCCGCCTCATTCCACTAAACGGCGAGAATGTCTCGACGACAAGATCTCTTCGACTGTTTTCCTCGGCGACGGCGAGGGTGACGAAAGAGTTTTCAAAATGCAACACCATCCATTGCAGGGCTACTACTAATTCCTGTGATTAACAATATTATCAATAATTAAATTAAAATATTAAATTAAGGGTAGACGATAATGCAATGGGACATAGTAATAATAAGTGATTGGAAGCATAGTAAAAGTTGTTGCAAGTTGCATGCAATGAAGTTTTTCACTTACGTACTTTTCTGACTAGAGGGCACATGTCATAAGTAACGGTATTAATGAGTGTCATCGCTATTATTTGGTCGATGTTGTTAGCGTGTTCACTTCTTTTGGTTACGCTGTTGATGAAAGTTCCCAAGGCATAAACACTCGCAGCTCGAACCTGTGCACAACAGATCATTTAATAATGGTTTGGTTTAATATAATAATGTAGTAACAACTTCAGAAATTTTATTTTAATTCATTTTACCTCCGGAACCGGATCCTGGAGTAAACTATAAAGTTTTTCGTGTGCGATGTCTCGAACTCCACACCATCTGGCTTTATCGTAATTGTGCCAAAGCCTACCAAGGCATAAAGCTAGCCACTGTCGAAGTAAAGGATTCTGATCGCCTAATTGTTCTAAACAAATGGATACTAAACTGCCCTGTAAAGCTGATTCCTGGCCTTGCTGGTAGTTATTCACAATGCAGGCGAGTACAAAAGCTGCCAAGGTTCTATGCTCGCTCTGTTCAAATCAAGAAATGAGTAATTAATTAAGTTAATCCCAGGGAGTAATAGAAAGTGTAAGCTGCCATAAGAGCCCAATGTAGTTTATAATATACAATTTTCAGCGCTCTCTGCCTTCCCGATGACGAACTAGAGTCTATATGTATAAATTAACGCAATTGGACTTTATGTTTTTATACGTATGGGGCATTATTTCTCAAGTGTGCCCACTCAAAAAATCAAAGCCTGGTCATCCGATCCAAGTTTACCGGAATTTTTTTTTCATTTGTATAAATATTTGATGAGGGGGAGGGTCGGAGGGAGTGAAAATTCGGGCATTTTCGTGGATATCCTCTATTTCGTTGATTTTTAACTCTTCTAATGGTGATAAAAAAATGTATTCCGGTAAAATTTCCATAGGTTTTTGCACACTCTTTCGATTATCATGAGCAATTTTTTTTAAACAAATATTTGACCTTCAAAAATAAAAGTCAAAAGTAAATGTGACTTTTTGTATAGGACACAATTTTGAAATTGTTTGTGCTAGAAAGAAAGCTTGGATTATTTTCTATAAGAAGCCCGAGATTAAAAAGTGAAATTATTTTTTTTTACATTCTCATTCTAATGAGAAGGTATTGGTTTTATGTAAAATTTGACATAGTCGGTTTTCATCAAATCTCCACGTTTTGAGACCCCCTGAGCTAGAAAAAACGATTTTTAAGAAGGTGTCTGTCTGTCTGTAGCCACGATAACTTTCGAAAAAATGATCAGATTTGATTGAGCTTTGGCACACTTTTTTATGGCCGAAAAATAGAGAACGAGTTCGTTAACCAGCTATTTTGGATGAAAACCCAAAAAGTGAGCACATTTTGAAAATTTTTGAGACCACTTTTTTGGAAGATTTGAAAATTATATGTACGGTTATTAGTAGTACGCAAAATGATGAAAAAAATATTCTTATGACTTTTCGTGATAAAAAAAAAATTACTGGAGTTATAGCATTTTCAAAATTCCAAAAAACAAACGAAAATGAACATTTTAAGCCGAAAAACGCACGATATGAAAAAAAGTCAAGAGGAGAAAAACGTTGATTTCTGAACACCCTATAATATTTTCATAACAACTTTGTGAATTTTTTGAAAAATGAAAAATTCAAATTTTGATCGCACAACAAATTAATGAAAAATCAAAAAAGCCATTTTGCTGTAAAACTATGCAAGATACCAGAAAATATTATCTTACCAAAATTGTGCACCTAAAAAAGATCTACAAATTTCTTATCATTCACTTTTTGATATGACGCGTAGTTTTTGTTTTATTCGTAAAAAACAGCATTGAAAACAGAAAAATCAAATTTTCAGACGAATATTACCAGCTACGAAAAAATGACCGAAACAAAATTTGTTCTTCCAAGGAAGAGGTACAAATTTATTGTGACTCATGTTTCGATAGGATGCGTGGTTTTTGTTTTATTCGTGAAAATAACATTGACAGTCAAAAAAATCAAATTTTTGAAAAAACAATGCAAGGTACGAAAACATATAAATGAACAAAAATTGTGCATTCAAAAAAGACTTACACACCCGTAATCAATTTTTGTGGTAAGAATATATTCAAAATGAAAAAATTAACTTTTTTGATAAACGGCACAAGCTAAAATAAAATGTTAACTAATAAAATTTGTCGCCTGAATTATATCATTACTTTTCATTTGAAATCAAATACAAATTTAGTAATTTGTATATGAAGAACATATAATGCGAAGCACAAAGTGCGCGCTCAGTGTATTTACCAAATCGCACGCCGTAAGTGCGCTCAAACTTTTTTGTTTCTATTATACGGTTCAAATGATTTTCAAATCAAATATCGAGCGCGAAGCGCGAGTGTCTGGATGAGAATGTGTTCCTTAAGGTCGATAGAACCTTGAGTAAATAAAGTTCCTTTTCAGTCTAAAATAAAAATAAATTTAACAATCACTTAATATGTAGAGGTTTTGATAATTTTATAATATTTGCAAACAAACTTTTTCTTTTCATCGAAGTCGAACACGAAGTTCAAAAATCTAGAGGAGCCTTGCGTAAAGCGCGATGCAAATACGCCCGAGCGCGTAGCGCGAGGTGAATACATAATCGAGCGCGAAGCGCGAGATCCAACAGTCGCGCGCCGAAGGCGCGCTCAAACTTGCGAGCGAAGCGAGCCGGGCGCGAAGCGCGCCATGAGAATGTGCCCGCTAAGCGGGCAGATTTTTTTATTAGTGAAAATAATCGTTTAGAACATCGGCGCATGTGTGCATGCGTCGTTGGATATCCAAGATCACTTGAAACTTACAAGAGTCCGTACAGACCACGGTCAAAGACGGATGTTTCTGTTCAATTTATAGTGCGGTGTAATGATCCTTAGTAACGTTATTGAGAGTGTACTTTTGCAAGTGTAATTAGCTCTTGTCGCTTTGCGCGCGGATCTACAATTGCCTCCCAGGTGAGGTTAATAAACAAGGCCTGGGGTCTATGGTGAGTATCACCCTGTCACTGGCCGACATCGGCCATATTTAAAGTGCGAGTGAAGTGCTCGAATTTTCGCGTGTTGTGTGCCCTCTTTAATTCCTTTACTTGTCATTTTTTTTAACATTGCTGAGGCATGGCCTGGAGCAATGAAATTCTAATTAATCTGGCAATTTCAGATGTGGCAGCTGACCCACAATCGCACATCCCCTCGTCGGATCTCGAAAATGGCGCGAGAGCTCTTATGTTCCTTAAGGGCATGTGGCAGACATAAATACCTACATTACCGACCTTACTTTTTCAATTTTCCGAATTTTTTTTTGAATCTAAGAACTTTTTTTGTAAGTAAAAAATCGGGCTGAAACTTTGGAAAATGTATGAGAAGATAATAAACTACGTTTACGTACTTTATTCGAGGCAGAATTTCACAAAAAATTATTTTCGAATAAATTAAAACTGGGTGCATTTTTTGAACCTAAGAACTTTTTTATAAGTGAAATATCGGCTTCAACCGTTGAGAAATGCAAGAGCCGACACTGCAGATCCAGTGTGCGCTGCAAGCGCTGCGGCTACTCAGAGGTACACACCGAAGTGAAGTCATGTCCTAACGCGAGTAGGCCCCCAAAATGTGCGAACTGTAACGGAGAGCACATGCCCTCCCATTAAAAATGCCCTGAATTTTTATTCCAAACAGAGCTACGTGTTTTTGCCACAAAATACAAACTGTCCTTCAAAGAAGCCAAGTCTATCCTCAGATCTAGTAAAGGAGCCGAATGTCTCCTCCTCCCAACCACTCCCTAAATTTTCCCAAATATTTAGCTTCTCAATGTTCCCAGATGTTATGATACACCTGCCCCCTCTTTTACGACCTCTCGTTCCCAGACCCCACGTCCTTACTCCCAGGCACTGACAACCTCCACTTCTTCAGAGAAATCAAAGTCCCCTTTGCAACCTATATTGAAACACACAGACTACCATCCAAAATCCAAGCAGGCCCCTCCTTCGGGTGAGCAATCCCAGCCGTTATCTCGAAGAGGCTCCAACTCATCCTTCTCTCACCTCCATAATAATGGCAGAATTCCCAGCCTCCGCCTCCTACTCCACCTCTCCCTCTTCTCCCTTCCCCTACCCTATCAAAACCTTTCATATCAGCCCCTCCGCCTGATCATGCTCATAAACCGGGTTCAAATAAATCCAGGTTTGCGTTTATCTACTCGACCTTATCTGCTTTGATGAACATGGTGGAAATTATAGCCACGGGTCCCCTCAAAACTGAGGAAAGTCAAAATATCTTAAATGAAGTCCTAAATTGTGTAAACCTTATAACTAAATAACTACTTGCTAATGATGGCTCAGCTTAACAGGCTGTCTAACAGCCACGGTGGCTTGACCATTCCTAATAGTCTAATACTAATACTAAACTAATATAAGGAGAATCAAATTCTCTAGAGTCACCTCTGTACCTAGTCTAGACAACAAACTCGAGACGCTTTCAATCTCAGTAGGAACTTTCTTCGGTCAACTGCTCATTGTTTTTTATACAGGGTGCCCGCCTCTGATAACTTTATCGCGTCAGAAACGTGGACTAGATTGTTCAACTCTATACAAAACATAAAACCGAGCTCAGTTTTTATTGCTGGCTACTTTAATTGCCATAACTCACTTTGCAGAAGTTTACACAATTGCAATAACGGACTGGAGCTCTGCTCCGCTCTAGATCAGACAGATTTGATTCTCCTAAACACTGGAGAACCCACCTGTCGCACCTTAGACTTTAGGCAGTGACCACTTCCCAGTGGTTTCAAGCCTGGCAGTCTCGACCCCAATCGCTCCATTCTTTTCTCACAAATATAATGCAGTCAAACTCGGAGATAGTCGCGGTTTTGGGGCTGACGGTGGACCTGACCTAACCTAATCGAACCGGACATAGTAAACAGTCAGGGGCGTATGAACCGTTTCCGGTGGATTTTACTGCGTGGTGAAAAAGATTTTGAAATTTTTTTTCTAATACGGAGACAAGGGTAAACTGAATAATTAACGGAAATGAGTACTTAAAACGTTTGCGGGCCATTGAGCATCTAGTTTAAAAGGAGAGCTCTCTCTTGGAAAATCGGTCCAGATACTCTGTCGCTCACTTTATTAAACCATTCAAAGACAGCAGTATCCAAAATCACATTACTTATTTGCACCAATACGCCTCACGTCAACACTTCAAGTGGGAAGCACGCAGCTCTGCGTAATCGCATAATGCATGCGACGCACTTTCATAACCAGACAGACGAATATGTGAGATAGACAGAGGCGATCCGATTGTGTTCCAATGAGAGGTCTTACTTTTCGTTTCGAAACGATCTTTTTCTTGCTCTTCTTCATTAACATCTTGCTCTTTTTCATTAACATTGCTCCAATAACTTTGAGATACTACTTCGCGATATATATTCGCGTGTCAGATGGCGCTGTTGTTAATGACAAAGACATGCTAATTCGATCGCATGAAATACTCCGATCAGTCCCATCGGCTTCAGTTGGCTTCAAGCATTGGAGCCCCACTGCTGGTCGACGTGAGCTCGCCATCGCGCGTATTCACTATGTGTGTGCCTCCCGCTTCGAGTGAACTGACGCAACGTCATGACACTGTTAGACAAGTACGCCATTAGGGTACAGCGCCTTTACCAACGCTCCTGTTTTGTCAAGCCTGAGTGAACACCGCAAATCCCCCCGCAGCTCCTCTCACCCATACCCGCGGCGCGGCGTCAATTCTCGGAATGACTAACTCCGAGCACGCTATCTCCGAGTTTGACAGTATTAAGCGAATTGATTGGTCCACCTTTGATTCTCACCTCTCTAATTTGATCTCCCAATACGAAAGCGTTTATAGTTCACAATCAATAAACCTTTTTATCCTGGACGTCGCCAGTGCGCACGTGCCGGAATTTTACGTCATTTCCGGATTTTTCGAGTAGGTTTGTGTCGAAATGTGTGGCAAATGTTGTTAATAAAAATAATAGCGATCAAAATTGTGTAAATAGAAGAGATTTTAAACGTAAGAAAAATCTAAAGTATATTTAGAAAAAAACCGGCGAAAAAAATGCGAAAAGTGCGGCGACCCGGCCCATTGTTTACATCTAACGGCACCTGTCATCTTCAAAAAAATGTCTAAAAATCAAGCAAAAATCACGGAAGATCATGTTCCAGGAGCAAAATTAGTGCACAAATCAGTGGAAGAGCACAGTATTTAACAGAGCTTAAACGATGGCTGAAATACAGGAAACGACCTTTAAAAGGAAAAAAACGTGATTTAGTGGAAAGGTTAGTTGAGGTTATGTTTGGAATATATTAATCTTTTCTTTCATTCATGAATACCTTTGCTAATATTAATTTACATATTAAATCAAGCATTAACATCGGGTTTTCAAACTTCCTAAATTCACGCAAAACTATTATATTTATGTATTTATAACCATTGTATATGGAAGAAGGAAAATTTAGTGTCTTCATTTCACCAGGAAATGACTAAAAATGACTTAGAATTGTTCAAACTTGAAACAGATAACTAGAAATATTAATATTAAATATATTTAATATTCATATAAATATATTATAACACAATATTACACTTTCTAGTTCTCTTTTGCAAGTTTGAACAATTCTAAGTCATTTTTTAGTAATTTCCTGGTGAAACGAATATACTACATTTTCCTTCTTCCTCATAAAGTGGTTATAAATACATAAATGTAATAGTTTTGCGTGCATTTAGGAAGTTTGAAAAACCGATAATAATGCTTGATTTAATATATAAATAAATATTAGCAAAGGTATTCATGAATGAAAGAAAATATTAATACATCCCAAACATAACCTCAACTAACCTTTCCACTAAATCATGTTTTTTCCTTTTAAAGGTCTTTTCCTGCATTTCGGTTTTTTCCTTTTAAAGGTCGTTTCCTGCATTTCGGCCATCGTTTAAGCTTGCTTTTTAAACATTTTTTCGAAGATGACAGATGTAAACAATGGGCCGGGTTGCCGCACTTTTCGCCGTTTTTTTTTCTAAATTTACTTTAGATTTTTCCTACGTTTAAAATCTCTTCTATTTACACCATTTTTTTCGCTATTATATTTATTGACAACATTTGCCATACATTTTGACACAAAACTGCTGGAAAAGTCCGGAAATGACGTAAAATTCCGGCACGTGCGCACTGACGTCTAGGATAAAAAGGTCTATAGATTGTAGCACTAAATATGAAGCCTTCGCAAAAAGTGTGGACGACGCAGTCACTACAGCATACCCGCCCATAAAACCTGTTAGAATCACTAACCAACCCAGTTCTCGAAAGAAAACATTCATCCCAGCTCCTTGGTGAGATGAAAATTGTGACGCGGCAGTCGGAGAATGGAAGGAGGCGTTGGCTGCCTTCAGAAGATGCAGAAATGATTTAAATTACATAACTGTAAATAGAGTAGAAGCAAACACAAGGCGTACACTTAATACTGCTCGAAGAAGCAATTTCCGAACAAAATTTGAGTCACTAGATAGAACTACCCCAATCTCCAGAGTTTGGCGTGTTATTAAATGTTTTACAAATAAATACAACCAACCAGCTAGTACATGCTATTCAGGAGATAAAGAAACAATTAGAAGCCTTCACGGTTTAGCAGAGGAAATATTACCACCAACGGTCTTCTTAGATTCATTTCCTGATAACATCCGCTTTCAGAGTAATGAATTCCTAGAAGGCCTCTTTCACGAAGTCCGAGTTTTCCATCGCCCAGACTTCGTTAAAAACGAAATCTTCCCCAGGTTTAGAAAAAATTGACTGCAATATTATATTACAGCTTTCTAAACAAGCCGAGACAACTCTTCTCAACACTTACATTGAAATTTACCTATCTGACTCTTTTCCAAGCTATTGGAATGAATTTCTTATTTTTTTCGTTCCTAAATCAACTACAAGCAAATTTCGTCTAATCGCTTTGGCTCCATGCTTGTTCAAGGTAATGGAAGAGCTTATTTACAACAAACTCGTGGTATGTGGAACACAACCATCTTCTGTCTTTCTCTCAGTACGGTTTCAGGAAGAGAAGATTCTGCGCTGACAATCTCGCTATCCTGTCAACCGAAATTCTTTCGGGTTTTGCCAGTGGCGAAATTGTTGCAGGCCTATTCCTGGATCTGAAATATGCTTTTCCTAGCGTCATCCCCCAAATTCTTATTGAAGACCATAAAGAAAACGGTGTCCCCTGGCAATTGGCCAGATTTGTATACAATTCCACATCTTGCAAAAACGTCTATTTCAAAATTAATGGTGAACTGGTGGGTCCCAGACGCAGTACAGTGGACCTTCAACAAGGCTGTATCCTCAGCCTGATAAATGACTCCATCTATACAAGGAAAATTCGCCTACTCGTCCCTAAAAATTGAGGTATCGTCGAATTTGCGGATGATATAGCCATTTTCTGTCGATCTCCTGATCCTGCAATCTGTATTCAATCCCTCCAACAATGCCTTAATGCACTTGCGGTATTTTTAGAACAAATAGGTCTCGAGGTCTGTCCTGAAAAATCCAAATTGGTTCTTTTCAATACACGGAATATTCATACCTCTAACCCAGCATATACACTATCACTAAACAACAACATAATCTCCCCCCCCCCCATGTTAGATTTCTCGGTATTGTTCTCGACTTCAAATTCTCTTTTCAATTTCATTTTCTATAATTATGCGACGAGATTAGGAAAATTTTGAACATCTTAAAACTTCTGAGAGGCACCTGGTGGGGTGCAGATACAATCATCCTTAGGATGGTCTATGTCTCCTTCATCAAAAGCAGTTGGGAATACGAATCCCATATTTTTAACTTCGCTTCTCATAAATACTTTTTAAAAATATAAAATATTTGTAACGAAGCTCTAAGATTAGCCGTCGGTTACAGGGGCAGCACCACTAACAACGTCATAATAGCAGAATGCTGCGAACATCGTTTTAAACAAAGATTTTGCTTTTAGGCCAAAAAATACGTTATCAGAACCTTCTCAGACCTTAATCAGCCGCTTGCAGATATGCTATTAGCCCTATCTAAACGCGTCAGAATCACTGAAAGTGGTATTATAAACCAATTTTTTCTCAATGCATATGAAAATGTTCAAGACTTTAAATATCGGATCCATAGATCAGAAACGCACCCTCAGTATGAATTTCCATACGAAGACCTTCTACTGTTCCCTAACATTAACACAGCAGTAGGCAGACTAATCCAATACAATCCCTCCCCTACACAGCACTTTCGAGACCTGATGGAAAACGACTTCCAGGACTGCATCCATTTTTATACCGACGCAACGGTTAAAAATCAATACCTGAAACTATAGCTGGTTGTGCTCTGGTTTGCCCAGATGCTCAATTAACTCGTAGGTGGAAACTATCAAACTTTGCCTCTATTTTCTCAATTGTAGCCATAGCTATGCTCTACACACTAGATTATATTATCCAAAACGGTTTTCTAAATCAGTAATTTTCACGCATTCACTAAGTGCTCTTCAAAGTATTGCCACTAAATGTCCTGGTGTCACACATTCTTACTTGGTCTTTATTATTAAAAATCGTTTAGCAGTTCTAGACGTCGTCTCCCTGGTATGGATCCCTGGACATAAGGGTATACCAGGAAACGAAGCAGCGGACGTGGCGGCTAAATAGGTAAACTTGAGAAATAATGCCCCATATATGTAGCATCCGAGACGTAGAGGCGCTACTGTTGCCTATACGCTCAGCTTCCACTATCTTCAACACGGTATTGCTGTATCTACATGGACGTAAATTTGGCTGCGCTTGGCGTAAAACGCAATACTCTCTTTTGAACTAAAACGTGCACATAGAAAGAGACAGAGTATTTCGCTTTACACCAAGCGCAGTTAAATTCACGTCCACGTAGATACAGTGTAACCCGAGGCTATGGACGTGTATTTTCGATTACAGATTCGCATTCAGTGTGAAATTAACCTTTCGAAATGTGCACTTACAACATGAAAAAAGATTCAATTCAAATTTTACTGGATAAGAACAACTGCAATAAATGCTATTTATTGAATCTGAACTCTTCTAATTTGCTGTAAAATGAAATATGCGAACAAAATTCGGTAACTTTTTTTCATGATTTTTTTTACAACATTCTAATGGCTATTGGGAATGGTTAAACTGCGATACGCCACCTGGTGACAAAAATCAGAACTAGAAAGAGTAGGTACTGTGCTATCAAAGCCTATGTAAAAAGTGTAAATAAACCAGTAAAACGAACATTTTAATTTGATAAACGAAAATTGGCCCCTGTTGTCCACCTGATTATGGAGACAGGACTGCTCTTCCCTACTAAGGGGTCGTGCATAAATTACGTAACGCAATTTTCCGACAATTTTGACCCCCCCCCCCCCCTTATGTAACGCTTTTTCCGACTTTTCCCTGTAGTTTTTCACCATTATGTAACACTAAGCTAGACCCCCCCCCCCCTCCAAAGTGTTACGTATTTTATGCACGACCCCTACGGAGTCCAAAAGCCGAATCTTTTGCTCTGCTTTTGGCTATAATAACACAGCACGTAAAAATCCGGAATTGAGTTTTCACTACTTTCCAAAAGCCGGTATGACAATTAAATATACAAATAAACTTGGACAAATTGAAGTAGTCGACAGAAGGAATATTTGGGAAATAGTTTTGAGAATTGGGAAAGAAGTGACACCAAATATGCTAGTTTGATCGCGTCATTTCGTAAGAGGACTACCCGTTGTACACAGGACCAGATAAGTCTGGAACCTATTTGTTTGATTATTGTATAGTTTTATATTATTTTTTAAATTTATTGTTTTATTATTTTTAAGTCTTGTTTTATTATAGAAACATAACTGTATTCTGCTTTAAACTGCTTTCATCAAATCTGAATATGTATTATTAGCATAGCATTACACACACAAGATAAATGTTTGAGGTTAGGTAATAGGCGAGGTTTATAATACAGTTTAGTATACATGAAAATAGAGTTATATTTCCATAATAAAAAAAGACTTAATAAATAATACAACAATAAATTTAAAAATATATATATATAACTATAAAAATAATAAAACAAATAGATTCCAGACTTACCTGGCCATGTGTACAACGAGTAGTCCTCTTACGAAATGACGCGAGCAAACTAGCATATTTGGTGTCACTTCTTTCCCCATTCTCAAAACTATTTCCAAAATATTTCTTGTGTCGACTACTTCAATTTGTCCAATTTTATTTGTATATTTAATTGTCATACCGGCTTTTGGAAAGTGGCGAAAACTCAATTCCAGATTTTTAAGTGCTGTGGTATTATAACCAAGAACAGAGCAAAAGATTCGGCTTTGGGACTCCTTAGTAGAGAAGAGCACTCCAGTCTCCATAATTAGGTGGACAACAGGTGTAAATTTTCGTTTATCAAATTAAAATGTTCGTTTTACTGGTTTATTTACACTTTTCACTTGGGCCTTGATAGCAGAGTACCTACTCTTTCTAGTTCTGATTTTTGTCACCAGGTGGCGAACTGGTCGACCACAATTCCCAATAGCCTGGTTTAGGTTTTGGTGCGCCCAACTGCCCCTATCGGGACTTTTCCTTGTATGTCTGAAAAGTCTGATGTTTGGTCAACAACAAAAAATTACTTTAACAAGCCATAACTTAGGAACTGAAAGGTAACTGAAAGGTGTAGTGGGAAACAGAATACTTACAGGCACTGTGGTGTCTTGAAGAACAGACAGAAAGTACTTATGACCGTTGTCACGTACTAAATCTGCTTGGCAAGTCTGCAAAGAAAATTCATCGTTAGAAGATATAACCTCTTTATTATTTGAATATGTGTCGGGAATGGTAGAAGTTTCAAGAAAAGTTTTTTTTTTTTATAACGAAATTACAAAAAAAAACGTTGCTGTGGATCAGGGCTCGCCACTTTTAGCAGGTGCAGACTGACACGACAAGTGCGAGACTGACCTAGCCTTCGTTACTGACACTGTCAGTCTTGTCAGTCAAAGTCTGAATTCTGGCGAGCCCTGCTGTAGATTCTAGGTGAAATTCCAATGGAAACTTTCTTTTGGGAGTCAGAAACACTCCCCTAAAGTTTCATAAAAAAAAATTCCTTCTGTCTCCGCATCGTAGATATAGCTAAAAATCACAAAAAACGAAGCACTCCTTCAAATTTGAACAGTAAATTTTATTTTTTTTGAGATTTGAATTATTAATTAAAATAGTTCAAAGCAAGTCGATTTATACCTGTACAGCGATAATTCCATTAAAATATTTTTTACCCTCCCTAGTTGACTTTGAAGTTTAAAAAAATCGAAAAAGTCGACTTTTTTGCTATTTTCTTAGATTCATGGCAAATTTCTCGACTATTTGACCATATAATGTGTGATATACGTTAATCAGAATGTATTTGCAATATGTTGCAACAGAATATATAAGGAATGTTGACATTAAAATAATTTTCATTGACTTTGAAATACAAGAAAATATTTTAAAGTGATATATATTGCTCTTTATTTGACAATAAAATTAATTTTCGGTATATAAATTATTAGAAAAAATAGTTCGAAGCAAGTAAATGTGTACTTAAATATCAAACAATGATTCAAATATTCTTTACCCCACCTAAGTGACTTTGAAATTTCAAATAGTCGAAAAAATTACCGTAACTCTAAGAAAATAGCGAAAAAGTCGATTTTTTTCGATATTTTGGAATTTCAAGGTCACTTAGGTAGGATAAAAAATATTTGAACCATTTTTCGCTATGTAAGTACAAATCCACTTGCTTCGAACTATTTTTTCTGATAATTTATATACCAAAAATGAATCTTACTGTCAAATAAAGAGCAATATACCACTTTTAAATATTTTCTTGTAATTCAAGGTCAATGAAAATTATTTTAATGTCAACATTCCTTATATATTATTGTTGCAACATATTGAAAATACATTCTGATTAACGTATATCACACATTATATGGTCAAATGGTCGAGAAATTTACCATGAATCTAAGAAAATAGCGAAAAAGTCGACTTTTTTCGATTTTTTTAAACTTCAAAGTCAATTACGGAGGGTAAAAAATATTTTAATGGAATGATCGCTATACAGGTATAAATTGACTTGCTTTGAACTATTTTCATTGATAATTTGAATTAAAAAAAAAAAAATTTGCTGTTCAAATTTGAAAAAGTGCTTCGTTTTTTGTGATTTTTAGCTATATCTACGATGCGGAGACAGAAGGAATTTTTTTTTTATGAAACTTTAGGGGAGTGTTTCTGACTCCCTAAAGAAAGTTTTCATTGCTATTAGAACTTCGCGCAAACAACTTTATTTTTTTCGATACGCCCTACTCTACCACAAAATTGAGCAATTTTAAATATTATTTATAAAATCAGGAAAACCAATTTATTATTGTTATTCGGAGTTTTTTGTTTTTGCTTGCATTATACATAGGCCAAATTTCAAAGCTGTAATTTTTACTTATCAATCCTATTAATGATCAGTAGCTGATTTTATTCCTCCAAAGAATATATACACATCTATTTGGTTCCTTTTTATTAAGACAAGTTTAATAAAAAGAACCAAACAGAATTTTACAGAATCTTTCTTGGAATACAATCAGCTACTGGTCATTAGAATTAAATGAAAAATGGGAACTGCAACTTTTGCCTATAACGGTATCAAAAACCCAAGTAATTACTGTTAAATAAACAATTTTAACTAGAACAATTTGCTTTTATAGTTCATGTAAGGTTCCCTTATAAAATTAGTTACTTTTAGATATATTACTTGGTAAACTCGGTATCATAACATAGTATTTTTGCTGAGAACTCGATACAGCTTAATGTCTTTTATTCACTCCTATTTAAATTTCATTTAGTCGAGTAGAAATCATTATTTTCAACGTAAATATAACAATAAGACAAAATTTGAAATAGGGAGCTATTGACGGTGTATCTTCGTAACTTTTATTACTCTTTACTATTTTAACTAGAAGTTTTCCAAGTTTTTTATTGCTATCTCTGTTCGCTAAAGTATTTAGAACACAACCTTGTAAATGAGGTTCCATTCTTTGCATCCAGAAAAAAAGATTTAGCACCATTGGGTTAAGATGGTACAAGTTAATATTGTATTTCCAATCTTTTCTATTATGCTAAAAATATTTCGAGTTTCGCTAGCAAAAATACTAACTTATAATACTATTTTTTGCAGAAATTAAAACACTCACATTGTCAACGGCAAGTATTTTCGCCCATATAAATACTAAAAGTGGTCTCAGCTCCCGGGCATTACTCTGCAATAGTTTCAGCACATAGGGAAATATGCCGACACTTAAGGCGAGATTAACAGCCCAGGGGCCAAGATCAAGAAACCTTCCTAGTAATTCAAGAGCTCGAAGTCTATGAACTTGACTAAGCAGAACTTGTAACACTATTGGAAGTTGCTCAGGTGGATTTCGATGTTTGGATCCCAAAGTAAGCCATACTTGAAACGCAGTTAGCTGCTCTTCAAAAAAGGGAGAGTGCACAAACGACTCTTCCGACTGCAGAATTGCAGGAAGCTGTGTCAAGCAGAGATCAAGTGCTAAGTCCCATGCTTGCCACATGGGGTGCTGAAAAATGATAATTTTAATTATGACATGTAATTATGAATGATCTAAAATCATTATTATTTTTGAAATCATTACCTGGAAGGTGGGAGGCAATTTCGGACAAGAGACTGGAGTGCAATCATATGACCGCAAAATTCTTTCCGCTAATAGAAAATTCCTAAATAAGCTAGCGACTAATAAATCTTGCCTAAATAACCTCTGGAATAATTCTGAAAACGAATTATTTTGACTTAATATTGCTCCACTTCATAAATTTATCAGCTGTATTTGTAAAAAATAAAAGGTAATTAAAATTACCTCGTGGCAAAGTATTCCAAGCTATTGTATCGGTAATAGCTGTGAAAATCCAGTTCAATTCTCCAAGCATCGTTCTTCTATCGGTTAGTTGGCCAGGAATTCTAAAGAAAATATTAAAAATTTTATTTTAGCTTTAGAGGCAAATCCAAAAATAAATCAATTTAAAATCTAGAAAGATTGGATACTTTTGTAAAAATAAATCAAATTCACTAGACTTACTTCTCGATAAGATCCAGAGAAATTTTCGGTACCAGTTTAGAAGTATTCTGCGTCACAAACCTACAAATATATACAAAAATTGAAAATAACGTTTGGTAAATAATAAAAAAGTACTAAACTGGTCTCTCTTTTGTTTCATTACCAACGCAATGCGATCTTGATTGGGGTGGTAAGACAAGCAGTAAATATATCTGCTGGTAAGTCAGGATTCATAGGTAAAATTTGGTTAGCTGCGCAAGCAGCTAACTGTATGCAGTTTTTGTAAACAGGAGCTGTAACGTTCGGTGTACCTGTACCACGATTTTGCTGCACAGCCTGTTTTTCCATCTGCATTAAACGTATTTTTTATAAATGGGTAGCCAAAAGAATAAAACGTTTTTACTTTAAATATGGGAGCATCCATACATCACGTGATTGGTTATTAGCGGTGCCCCCTCCCCCACGCGTAACGATCTGTATGGTTTTTGCCCACACCCCGTCAATTCTCCCCAAGAGATCATCCGGAATCTTCTTTTACCCCCCTCCCCTTCAGGATCACGTGATCTATGGACTCCTATCTGGAAAAATAAGAAGCCTCTTTCACCTCTCTCTAAGCATAGAAAATGTACCTCAAATTCTTTTTCATGTTGGTCAGCGAACTGTTTGAAGGACTCGACTATGATTCCTGCATTTGAGCAGTCGTAAACATAAATGCTTGGGGCTCCCATCCATGTTTGTAAATCGTATACTGACAGTGGAATGTATTGAGTATATGTCTAAAATGAAAATCAGTACAAAAATTATTATCGTTTAAATATGTGAACATTTAAGGATAATTAATTACAAATAATTAACGATAATTGTTACTAACCCTGTTAAATACCCAAATTTCACCATTACTAGTAGGTTTTGGAACTCCGTGGCCATTGTAATGAAAAAGAACTCTCTCCTCTTTTGCGTTTCGACGTAAAGAGGTGCATAATTTTTTGACCTCTTCTACAGTTGGGTCAAGACTTTGTTTGTATCTTGCACGAGGCTGCCATCGTTCGTACTGCTTTTGTAAATTCGAACCGATCATTTCCAAGGCTTTTTGAGGGCTCATAGACAGTGGATCTAAAGTGATACGTGAAGATTATTTTAATTGATACGGATATTATAATCATTTTTTACATTTTATGAACATTGTTTTTTTTACATTCTCATAATACTGAGAAGTTACAGTGCTGCCAGATGGGGAACCCGGAGAGCACAGACTCAAGTCCTGCGCTCTGATTGTCCCTACTATTCGACCAACGGTTGTGGGTTTACCCATCAAAAATTATGATGAAAAATCAAAAATTTAAATGTTAATTCAAACGACACGAGATACACAACAAAATGTTAAAAAACAAAATGATTGCTCACGACAGAATGGTCTGTAAATTTTATTCAATTATTTTTTTATCACATGTAAGGTTTTTTTTTTTT
>CAKNYM010042529.1:20380-33581 GCA_932195095.1 Andricus curvator
TGTTAATACCTATTTTTGATTTCAATCGTCAAATCGATCGCCGTCACATTTTAATTGTTATATGTATCACCTGTTCCTTATAGGGCTATTTAGCCCTAGGAACTTTTCATGAATAAATACAAATACAAATTTTAAGTTAAAATTTAAGAACAAACAAATTTTTATTTGAGCCACCTCATTAGAAATTTTTTGATTCGCCCATCAGAGGAATAATTCTTTTCTTAGAATGATTAATTACAATAGTCATTATTATTGTAATATATGAGCATTTATTGAATAATATTTGCTTTTAAATTGTAACAATAGCAAACACGTGAACTTATTAATAAATACACCAATAGAAATGTACAGATCATGTCCTTCGCATACCATAATTATTTTTTAGAATTATAATAAAATCTGGGAACATTTTTTACATTATTTGATTCTGTACTTATACATTCTGTACTCTCATACTTATCTTTCTGCTCTCGTGAAAAAAATCTGCATAATGTAGGTACAACTTAGAAAAAAAAACTTATAAATAAAAAACATTTCATCATTATCGTAGGTACAGCTGAGCTGTAGAAAAATGTGGTTACCGCTCGGCCTTAATTTTCAATTGGATATTATTAAACAAAAGGTCATTTTCAAGTTTTTATTATTTTGCAGGCATTCGCTGAGTATACTTTGTATGTGTAGTCAATTTCAAACAGGTTCAATAAAGTTTGTACGAGTTTTGATTTATGTTTTTATCACTTATTGAATATTAGGAAAAAAAGTTTCATTTCAGTTTTTAATTTTTATTCTTAAAACTAATTTTAGGACATAAGAAATTTTAAATGATTATTATTGAAATTTTGTCTGAACTTGTAAACACTTTTTAATACAATTAGAATTATTCCTATATTTTTTTCCAAAAATTTTGTTTCAATTCCTGCACAATAAACAAAATTTCCTAAAATCTTCCACATCGACGCCTCCATTCAATATGAGTCTATGTGCTGACAGCGCCGTGTATGAGACTATGCGCTGTGTATAGTGATGGGCACTGCTCGGCCTGACTGTGGTAATCACAACATAATCACAAAATAATCACAACCTGACCTGACCGGTAATGTCCAGTCATGACGGTAAAAGTTGGTAAAACGCGGTCAGACCCGAATATCTCCAACAGGAAAGTTTTTTTTATAGAAAAAAGTGGTTTAGTTGTTAGGAGATCCCGTATGCTAAACTTTTACAAATAGTTCTTCGGTTCTAAATGTTCCAGTTATTCTCAAAGTTATAAAAATGCAAAAAAGCTGAGCATAGCAGACGACACTGTTGACAGTTTCGCGCGAGTTTCGAGGGGAATTTGAAAATGACACTTTACAAATTGACAAATTACATTGAAAATCTGTTGCATTTATTAAGTAATATTTTTAAAATAATATTTAGTAGTGTGCTAAGTTATTTTGAATATCATTTCAATGAATATAACACTTAAACATTAAGTCAAGTACTGTGTATCGTATAGGTTATATTTCCTAAATCATAATACTGTTTTTTTGTCTTTAAATAACATAAAATTGATAAATAATTATTATGAATTTAGATTTATGAGTAATTTGTGTAAATAATGTATTATTTGTATTGTCATTGTTACCATTTTTAATTATAATAATTGCCTTATTGAATTTCGTCACATATAAATAATAACAAATAATAAATTATTTACACAAATTACTCATAAATCTAAATTCATAATAATTAGATATCAATGTTATTTTATTTAAAGACAAAAAAACAGTATTTTCATTTAGGGAATATAACCTATACGATACAAAGTACTTAACGTAATACTTAAGTATCATATTCAATGAAATGATATTCAAAATAACTTAACACACTACTAAATATTATTTTTAAAATATTACTTAGTAAATGCAACAGATTTTCAATGTAATTTGTAAATTTGTAAAGTGTCATTTTCAAATTCTCCTCGAAACTCGCGCGAAACTGTCAAAAGTGTCGTCTGCTATGCTCAGCTTTTTGGAATTTTTATTACTTTGAGAATAACTGGAACATTTAGAACCGAAAAACTTTTTGTGCAAGTTTAGTATAGGGTATGTCCTAACAACTGAACCACTTTTCTGTATAAAAAAACCTTTTCTGGTGGAAATATTTGGGTCTGACCGCGTTTTACCAACATTTACCGTCATGACCGGTCAGGATTGGTCATGACTGTGAAATACCGAGCAGCGCCCATCACTAGCTGTGTATAAGCATAGGGAATAGTCTCATACAGGGCGCTGTCAGCACATAGACTCATATTGAATGGAGGCGTCGACATTCATTTCTCACAATTTCATAAATCTTCTCAAATCTTTATAAATATTCTGTTAAAATTAATGTTTCAAAGTAAAAAATTATTTTCTATTTTCGTAGGAATCTTACAAAACAAAGTCTTACACATACATTATAAATTACTTTTGTTTTTGTCTTTGACATTATCAGCGGGTAAATTTGACATTTCAGCAACATGATTTTTTTATCTCAGACAGAATCACTGAAACTGAAATGGGGCGTAAGATCACATCCAATGTTTTTAATAAGAAAGTTTCGTTAAGGGGGCCCTTTTGACATACCAAACGAGTTAGAATAGATCCATTGCTAAATCGTGTTCTTGTTTTTGTTTTTTTGTTTTAACAGTTCCGAAAGTTACTTTTGCGTTGACGGCTAACTTCCATTGAATTTCAGAGTAAAATATCGAACAGGAAAAAGGAAGAGGACGAAATTATCAGAAAATTACGTTGAGAAAATAATCCGCTATATCTTCCACAGGTTTTGAGTTATAATATATTGGAAACTCATCACTTTTTTGGATTTTCAGCGAAAAATCACTGAGTCTTAAAGAACACTGTGTACCTTTGCACCTAATTACTGTACGGAAAAGTATTCCAAAGGTGAGTGAGAGTATACTCAATTTTCTGTGCTTACAAAGAAAGAACAATATCTTATCTTTAATAGGTCATAATTTAAGATCCCTCAAAGTTGACCATTTTTGCCGGTTTTTACGGGCAAAGAATGTAGTTTATTTCTTTCAAAATAAATCGTGTCAAGTTTATTTTCCATTGATGATGCGAGAGGATAAAATAGAGTCTACAAAAATCTGCGTGCATCTAAAAAAAGTCTATTAGTCCTATTAATTTGGGGAATTGCACGGTTTCAAAAATTCAATTTTTTGTTGCATTTTTGACTGAAAACGGAGAACTTGTGTTTTTGGGAAATACCTCATTTCCTGTGAATCCCATGACAAAGTTCCTGCAGGATAAATGAAAGTGAAGTCAATTTAGTGTAAATTTTTGTCTCAAAGAAGTGTATATAATTCATTTATCATGTCTAATACGTCTGTTTCTATTAATAAATAAAAAAATGTTCATAACAAAATCTTGTTATCACCACTGATTACTTTTGCGGCTTTTTAGTACTTTTTGTATCAACCAAAAATATTTTTATTATTAATTATTAATAACAAAATCTTGTCATAACCCCTGTTGAATTCTTTTCAAGTACTTTTGTGGCAAGAACGTGATTGTAATTGATTTTAAATCTGTGATCATTTTTTTTTTCATTAAAAATAAGTGAGTAATTGATTAGTTGAAAGTAATTACATATCAAATGTAATTCATTATTGTAAAAAAAGAATAAATAAATAAGTAATTAAATAAATTGATTGTATCTTAAAGTTCTGTAAATAATTTTTTGAAATAGTCAAATACGTTAAAATTATGTAATTGAAAAATTAAATAGTTAATCAATTAACTAATTAATTAATAGATTAAAGAATTATGTATTATTGAATTTGTTAATTGAATGAGAATGCCTAATTATAAAAATAATTACGATAAAAAATCATTATAATGAGTCGCGTCTTTTATATTCTGTATATAATTTTGCGTTATGATCTGCCTTTTTCGAGAAAAATCAATTTTTCTGTAAAAACAGACCAATTTATTTCTCCTTCCACGTGGTTCATTTTTAACCCATAAGGAACAAAAAAATCGAAAATGTACGTTGAGATTCGGACATGCTTTTGTTTAAGCACCCCTAATATTCATATGCTGTTTTACAGTGTTAACAACCCAGCTAACACAGTTACTAGTCCGAATAGTCACATAATTGTAACAAGATTTAAAAAACCAGTCACTGGTGACTTCCATGCTGGTCACCCAGTGACAATATATTTCCCACTCAAAGTAGTAACAAATTACAAGCGAAGCAGGTAACATTATCCCGCCATTGTAATCACATGCTTGTAACAAAGTGATGTTTGGAAACGCAACGTGCAATGACAGCTTAACCTCAAAATATACATCGTTTCGGAATTATAATTATGAATATTTTTGCAAAAATGTTGGAAAGGAACATAATTAAACGATAAATAAGTTCCAGAAAAGGGAGATAATATGTGAACAAAGCTTTTATAAAAAAAACAGATATTTATCAGCTGAACCCTTACGAAAAAGAAATTACATTATAGAGGTTAGACCCAAAATGTATATGTATAAATGAAGATCGCTGCCGGCTGTTACCGCCATGTTACTAGTCTGACAGGGAACGGTTGCAAACAAGCCTCCCTAGTAAACTACGGCGATTATGCCGTTACCTGCTAGGAGACTGAGATACAAGTAACAATTCCTCTGATAACATGTGATCATTCAGGAACCTTTCAGGATGGTAACAGGTTAGCTGGGAAGAATGTTGATTTTCAGTAAATTTCATACCTACTAAAAAATCTTGTAACTGACTAAATTTTCATGTGAAAATTTCAAAAACTTGGCAGAGTCCAACTTAATTTGCACAATTAATTGAATTTTCGAAATTGAATATGGTGAAGTAATAGCACTGTAAAAGTATAAGGAATTAATTTTTGTGAAAGTATATTTAAAAAATTTCAATTTGAAAGCTCCTAGTCACCAAGAAACTTTATCTAAGTTTCTGTAGTGGAGAAAGACTTGCAATTCCGATAATTTTTTAGAACCAAGAAGTTTTTATTTTGCCTATAAAATGATCTAGAAAAGAAGCGGATTACTGACTCAGAATTAAATAAGTATAAAATGCTACCATAGGGAAATTTTAAATGATTATTTTGATTTATTTCTTCTACCTGAGATAATTAATACACTATGCTATACATTTGAAAATTCATTTTTAATGAAATGCATATTTGGCAAATATTCAAAATCGACGAGATTATTAGCAGCAGTTCTTGGTTACGGTGAAAAACTGACAAGTAACCATTTTTTTCACTTGTCACGCTTATCCTGTCTTCTGACTCACATACACCACACACATCCTTGGCCCATGCCACATACACATTAAGCATGCTTTCTATCGGTGAAGCACTGGTTCCATGGCTGGTGCGCGATACTAGCGCCGCGCATCGCTTGTTCCCGAACTAAGCCTACTCCTGAGGTCTCATTCCCCGCGCCGATCAACTAAGCTTGCTGGGCATTGTCGCCTCTATACCTATCTTCCCTCTACGGTAGTAGCGTAGCTAGCATGCTAAGGCGGGAAATTCAAATGTTTGAAATTTAACTATGGTAATCACAGTTTGGTGGGGTTCGCAAGCCATTTAAAGCGTGATTTTCAAAGCATGAAGAGTGAGCAAAGCCGTATAAGAAAACATATAAGCAAAGTAATATGAGAAAGCATATAACTCATAAAGATAAATCGCATGTTCTTAGGAATTTTATAATTAATTGAGAAGTGTTATGTATGTATGTATACCATTAAGCCATTTCCCTTTCAGGGTAGGCGTGACACTACCCGATTTGGGTAGTGTTTCTAGGTGGATAGTTTCTTGTAGTAAGTAACTACAAGTGTGGGCTCACCAGACCCACGATGTGCCAACAGCAGGCAGTATTCTCGAATGGTCACCCATCCAAGTACTAACCGCGCCCAACGCTTCTTAACTTCAGTGATCTGACGAGAACTGGTTTTTTCAGCGTGGTATGGCTGTTATAATCTGCCTTTTTCGAGAAAAATCAATTTTTCTGTAAAAACAGACCAATTTATTTCTCCTTCCACGTGGTTCATTTTTAACCCATAAGGAACAAAAAAATCGAAAATGTGCGTTGAGATTCGGACATGCTTTTGTTTAAGCACCCCTAATATTCATATGCTGTTAATTTAAAAATAAGCAAACGGTTTTTGCTACGTCCATGGAAGTATTATGCTATTAGTGATATATTATCACAAAATCTTCAGAATAAATACTCATAGTTATTATTAGAAACTGTTAAAAATATTTTCAAACATTGTCTGTAAAAACGAGAGATCTTTTTTTTCGGTATCATATTTTTCGAGTCCTTTTTTGAAATATGATAAGTTCATGCTGTTATTATTTTCAATGTAGAAAAAGCACTCTGGAATCCCACGAGTGGTTTCATTTTAGTATGACTGGAGCACGGAGTAATAATAAGGAGACCGATCATGGTGTACAGAGCGCCTCGAGTTTTGACTGTGATAAGTGTACATTTATTGCCGAGCTGAGACGTTTCTAATCAGCACATTATGGCCATTTGGTCATGCGCACTGTGATCTGTTATCCCCTTTTCTCCCGCGAGAAGTGTGCGAGTGAGCACCGTGTTTAATGACTACTGAAAACTGAGGTTACGTTTCCGTAAATATTATGAATATTTAACTGAACACTTTTAAAATTAGAAGTTAAATTATTTCCATTTTGTGTTACGAGCGAATCTCCATTCTTTTTATTTTATAATCAGTGTGGCTCGAAATATTATTTCAAGCCACATTGATTAAAAACTCTATATGAGTTTCAAGGGACTCTCTGCTCGCTCGTAACCTGAGAGCTTACTGTCAGCATGCTGACGCAGCATTCCAAGCTCCCGGGGACTGACAGCGAGCCAACTTGCGAATGAGGAGAGTAATGACCTGAGAGAATAATTTTAATCAAGGATTAAAATTATTCTCTGATGCTTTTTATTTTTACACAGGAATTTGAATTTTGTTTCCTCTTCCCCAAACCACTCAATAAAATGAGGGTGAATTGCGGAAGGGAATTGTATGAATGTACGGAATGATTAGTGTGTACCTGGGCCTAGGTGAAAGAGAAAATGAAACACTGTACCTAGAATATAAGATCAAAAGATAATAAGAAATAGAATTAAGGGAAAGGAAAATTAATTCCAAGGCATCAGCCTCGAGGACCTAAATTAGAAACATGTAAGAGAACTTAAAAGGAACGAAGGTGTGGTTGCACTCGTTATGCTGGGCAGTCACACACACACGCGAGGCACTCATTCCATCTCTGTCTCTTCGACGCTCTAAACATCGCCGTCTCATTCCTTGCATGTAGCTACGCTGCCGCGACGATTGCAAGCCTCCGCGCTCTACACGTTGTCCGCGCCTTCTTCCTCCCTATATTCTTACCATAAGCGCGTCTCCTTCTTGCGTATAGCCGCACCATACATTATGACTATAGCAGTTCGATGCACCTTGACTCTCTTTTCCTCTCTTCCTCTTTCCACGCTATCCTCCCATAGGCCATTTTCACTCCTCACCCTACATACTTCCCACCGTAGCCGGACAGTACGAGCACGTGGAAATACCAAAACAACACCACGTGCTCACTCAGCGAAAATTTGTAACGCTAAAATGCTCGTTTGATTTATGATGAAGGGGTTGGAATTAATATATACTTATATTTAAGTTGAAAATTCCAACCTGCATCAATTTCGATGCAAATTGAAATTAAAAAGTTCTTTTAGAAATATAAAGAAAGACTTGAATGCACCTCACTTCTGTAAGGTGCTGACGAGGTTCCTGTCTCGCAGGTGCAGAAATTCAAACGAAAGCATTTGGCAATACAATTCTCGCACACTTAGAAACCAAGCTACCTGGCTCGTCAATTTTGCAAACGTTGCTTTGACTCTCACGGTGTATCCCTACCTTCCTAATCCAAATTCCGCAACTCCGCAAAAATCCCTGCCTGAATCACATCAATTATAAACCATCGGACAGAAGTCAGAAATTGCAGTAACTTGGGCAACCTGGCACGGGCCGGAACTACCCAGACTTTTGTCCGTCCGTACGTACGAGTCAGCCGCCGGGATGAATGGTTAGACTGATTAAATTCTGATTAGAAATTCGGACGTAAAATATAAAACAGAAAATCTCTATCCGACGGGAGTAAAGGCAGTCTTCTCAGTGATCTGATGTGACACAGATCAACTCCAGTTTTTGCCCGTCCGTACGTCGCGATTCAAATTCCGACGTGACATTGGGAGACAAATTCTCGGTACGTAACTCGTCGCGTCCTATTCCGGTTTAGTCGGGACTATACTTTTCTCGGATCGGCAATAGGGATAAGTCGCAGCTACCGATTGAGTGGTCGATCAACGGAATTCGCAATCCTGACGAAAAATTTAAACTCTGTGTGACGGGAGGCAGGGCCGTAACGGGAACGGTTCTTCATCGCGTCCTATCCCGCTTCAGCGGGTCTATACTTTTCCCGGACCGGTAACGGGAGTGACGTTGTTTTCGTGTCCTATCCAGCCTGCTTAAAACAAAATTAAGTCGGTCTAGAGAATTTACTCTTTCTCGAATCTCAAAACGAGACAGAGTAATTTTCTCGCAAGGCTGCAATTCTCTTTCATGAGGAATAGAAACATATTCTATTCTTCATCAAGGTGAATTCAGAGAAGCGACGGGTGCTTGCGTGTTGTGTGGCTCTCGCGAGTGACCTGGAAAATAAAAGACTAGAGTGGGTTAATCAACCCACGGAAATCAAAGGTTTTCGCCCGCTCCGTTGAGGGCAGGAAAAATTAAAAAGGCACCTTGGTTCCTTTTAAATCCAGTTTCCATCCGACGAGCGGTAGTTTTAGTGCAACGAATTGGTAAAGTGTATTGTTCCACTTTTATTTTGTCTGATACTTTTCATTCCTCTACCTGTCGACACATTCTACACATTGTAGAATGTGCCCTATTATTTGAATCTTGTTATAATGTTCTCTGTGCCTTTTCTCGAATAAATACTAGAATTGTTATAATAAATTCGGAACACAAATTCATTTCTAATTCGGTAAACCTGTAAAACCCTAATTTCTCACGATTTTTGGGGACAACAACTCTCAGTCCGAGAGTAGGGGTACAAACCCACATAAAAATAAAAATAGGAAAGTCGAGTCTCTCGCCCCTCCTTCAGTTTTGGGGAAGCCTCCCCCAGCGTATTGATACTAGGCAGCTTTTGTTTGCGGGTCCTTTTCTCATGGAATTAAAAACAAACTTTAATTAGATCGTACGTGACATTTTGAGTCGTTATAAATTAATAATTTTCAATTGTGATTCAGATTGTTTCTGAAACTTTTTATTAATCATGAAAAATAAACAAAATTGCCTTAAAATCTTTCAGATTATTTTTTGTACAATTCGGAAAATCTTCCGATATCTTTATAAATATTCTCTTAAAATTAATTTTCTTAAATAAAAAATCATTTAAAATTTTTCTAGTAATCTTATTAATGTTTTTCGTTCTTGTGAAACTTTTGAAAATGCTTAAAAAGCTCCTAAATTTTTTGTTTCAATTATTTGTTAATCTTTTCGAAACATTGAAATATCTCCTCAACGTACTCGAATTTTTTCTACCTGAATAATTGTTCAACTTATTTCGCCATAAGTTGCAAAACCTTGATATAACCTCAATTTGCTGTCGTTATTGTCATCACGGTGTGGTTGTCATGGACTGGCGCTCACTCGCACACTTCTCGCGACAGAAAAGGAGATAGCTGATCACAGTGCGCATGACGACATGGCCATAATGTGTCTAAGCTCAGCAATAAATGTACAGTTACCGCAGTCAAAACGAATGTACGGAGATCGGTCTCATTATTACTCCGTGGAGTGGAGACAGGTTTTTTAGTCGTATTTCAATGCCTGGAATTAGCTCCGAAATAATAGTATTTTACAGTGTTAACAAGAATGTTGCTTTTCAGTGAATTTCATACCTACTAACAAATCTTGTAACTGACTAAATTTCCATGTGAAAATTTCAAAAACTTGGCAGAGTACAACTGAATTTGCACAATTAATTGAATTTGCGAAATCGAAGATGGTGAAGTAAAATTGTATTAAAAATAACACTTTAAAAGTATAAGGAATTTATTTTGTGAAAGTATATTTAAAAAAATTCAATTTGAAAGCTCCTAGTCACCAAGAAACTTTATCTACGTTTCTGTAGTGAAGAAAGACTTGCGATTCCGATAATTTTTTAGAACCAAGAAGTTTTAATTTGCTTATTTTTAATTAATATATGTCCTGCTTACAAAATTGTATATCTACATTTTTCAATGCTCTATTTTTCCAATTGAAAAAATCAAATTATCTAGAAAAGAGGCGAGTACTGACTCAGAATTAAATAAGTATAAAATGCTATCATAGGGAAATTTTAAATGATTATTTTCATTTATTTTTTCTATCCGAGATAATTAATACTATGATATAGATTTGAAAATACATTTTTAATGAAATGCATATTTGACAAATATTCAAAATCGACGAGATTATTAGCAGCAGTTCTTGGTTACGGTGAAAAACTGGCTAATAACAATTTTTTTCACTTGTCACGCTTATCCTGTCTTCTGACTCACATACACCACACACATTCTTGGCCCATTCCACTCACATTCTTGGCTAGTGATGGGCGCTGCTCGGTATTTCACAGTCATGACCAATCCTGACCGGTCATGACGGTAAATGTTGGTAAAACGCGGTCAGACCCAAATATTTCCACCAGAAAAGGTTTCTTTATAGAGAAAAGTGATTTAGTTGTTAGGACATACCCTATACTAAACTGGTATAAAAAGTTTTTCGGTTCTAAATGTTCCAGTTATTCTCAAAGTAATAAAAATTCCAAAAAGCTGAGCATAGCAGACGATATTTTTGACAGTTTCGCGCGAGTTTCGAGGAGAATTTGAAAATGACACTTTACAAATTTACAGATTACATTGAAAATCTGTTGCATTTACTAAGCAATATTTTTAGAATAATATTTAGTAGTATTCTAAGTTATTTTGAATATCATTTCAATAAATATGACACTTAAATATTAAGTTAAGTACTTTGTATCGTATAGGTTATATTCCCTAAATGAAAATATTGTTTTTTTGTCTCTAAATAAAATAACATTGATATCTAATTATTATGAATTTAGATTTATGAGTAATTTGTGTAAATAATTTATTATTTGTTATTATTTATATGTGACGAAATTCAATAAGGCAATTATAATTAAAAATGGTAACAATGACAATACAAATAATAACAAATAATACATTATTTACACAAATTACTCATAACTCTAAATTCATAATAATTATTTATCAATTTTATGTTATTTAATGACAAAAAAACAGTATTTTCATTCAGGGAATATAACCTATACGATACACAGTACTTAACCTAATGTATAAGTGTCATATTCATTGAAATGATATTCAAAATAACTTATCACACTACTAAATATTATTTTTAAAAATATTACATAATAAATGCAACAGATTTTCAATGTAATTTGTCAATTTGTAAAGTGTAATTTTCAAATTCCCCTCTAAACTCGCGCGAAACTGTCAAAAGTGTCGTCTGCTATGCTCAGCTTTTTCGCATTTTTATAACTTTGAGAATAACTGGAACATTTAGAACCGAAAAACTTTTTGTACAAGTTTAGCATAGGGGATGTCCTAACAACTAAACCACTTTTTTCTATAAAAAGACTATCCTGTTGGAGATATTTGGGTCTGACCGCGTTTTACCAACTTTTACCCTCATGACCGGACATTACCGGTCAGGTCAGGTATTACCACAGTCAGGCCGAGCAGTGCCCATCACTATTCTTGGCCCATTCCACTGGCTGAATTCACACGTAGCGGACATTTAACTCCGGACAGTTATTTGGCTGGACATCTAGTTACTTTTCGTACTTTTGGTAACTAAAAGTTTTCGGCGCCAGTTTTCAAATGCTTACAAGTTTTTGACAGATCCAGCAGGAGTGCGTAACCTGACTTAACCTCGGAATGAATAATTATAATTTATTTTAAAAAATGGCGAATAATGTACGTATATAAATAAATAATATAAAATATATTTTAATTTCCAATTTTCCAATTGCAGCTTACACAGTTTTGGAAGAACTTATAAAATATATTTTCATTTGGTGAAAATGTGCTTCGAAAAATGTATACGTTCTCAAATCTTGAGGCACTCGTGTTTCGAAGGATTCAAAGAATCTTACATTCATTCAGATAATATTATATATCCTATGTGCGGTAATTAATAATAGAATATTATAATTGTTCAAATATAGAATGCTATAATTAAATATTCAATCTAATAAAATAATCAAAGTCCTACAAATTATTTTAAAGTATATTCAAAAGATTAAAATTAATTCAATCTAATCTTTATAATTAGTAGAAAACTTCTAACTCATGTTACAACTGTTAATATTATTTCAATCATTGAGGAATTTTTCTCAATCTCTCATCAAGTGATAAAAGACCTGACACTATTTCATTAGTAACTTATTTCTACTGATTGAGATTAAGAGAGATTGTTCTTTATAATGATGAATTACTTCCCAAACAATATCCTCTGATATATCACATTCTATTTCTCCGTACTTTCTACGTCCATTTCTCCGTTATTGCTTTCCTATTTTTAAATAATGTCTAAATAAAATCTTTCCGAGGTTAAGTCAGTTTACGTACTCTTGCTGTAAGATCTGTCACAAACTTGTAAACATTTTAAACCTGGCGCCAAAAACTTTTAGTTACCAAAAATATGAAAAGTAACTAGATGTCCGGCCAAATAACTGTCCGGAGTTAAATGACCGCTATGTGTGAATTCAGCCACTCACACATATTAAGCATCCTTTCTATCGGTGAAGCACTGCTTCCGTCGTAGAGGCAGAGAGGGGTAGAGGGAACGTTTCCGTGGCTGGTTCGCGATACTAGCGCCTCGCATCGCTGGTTCCCGAACTAAGTCTACTCCCGACGTCTCGTACCCCGCGCCCATCTTCTAAACTGGGGGGCATTGTCGCCTCTATACCCATCTTCCCTCCACGATCACAGTAATGGCGTAGAGGGAAGATAGGTATAGAGGCGACAATGCCCACAAAGCTTAGAAGACGGGCGCGGGGAATGAGACGTCAGGAGTAGGCTTA
>CAKNYM010042530.1:0-15965 GCA_932195095.1 Andricus curvator
GCCAAGCCTGGGCCCTGTTTGGGCCATGACCAAATTTCTACACGGGTAAAGATAAAAAAAATTTAACTTGAAATTGAAATTTTAAACTTCCACAATTAAAGCTCAAAAAAATGTTAATTCAAACGCTCAATAATTTACGCGTATAAAATGAAAGCTTTTAACACTTTTCAACTGAAATTTTTTTTTAATTAAAAGCCTCTAAACTGTAAAATTTTAACTTTTATACTTTCAATTTATGAAATTTCAAAATTATATCTTTTTAAGCCATTTTAAGCTAGAAACATTACTTTATACATTCAAATTTATTTTGATGTATTTTTAAACAATCTCTTAAAAATTTGTTTTAAAAAAAAATTACATTGAAATCATCCAGACTCTTTTTTGACAATTTTGGAAATCTTATTAAATATTCTTTTTAAATTAATTTTTCAAATGAAAAAAATTATTGTTAGTTTTTCTAGGAATTTTGATACACATTTTTTATTCATTCGAAACCTTTTAAATTGCTTAAAAAGCTTATACATTTTATGTTCACAATCTTCAAAAATCTACATTGTGTATTAAATGGTTTGAAATCTTTACACTTTAAATTACTTTCGAATCTTTTCAAAACTTCTATATATATTTTAAATTTGCTCGATTATTTTCCAAATTAATAATTGTTCAATTGTCATTTATTAATCAAAAAAGTTTGATTTAAATCTTTTCAAGTATTCTCTTAAAATTAAGTTTTCTAAATAAAAAACTCATTTTTAATTTTCCCAGCAAACTTAAGAATATTTTTATTATTTTCTTAAAACCTTTAAAGATCCTTGAAGAACTTCAAAATTTTTCTTTTCGAAACCTTCAGAAATCTAAATTTCCTTTTTTATTTATCAAAATATTTTCCAGTTTTAAATTAAGTTTTGATTTCCTCAAAACTTATAAATATCTCTTAAACTGACTCAAATTTCTTCTAAATTGATAATTGTTCAATTGTTAATTATGCACCCAAATTCAGTAATTTCACTTACATTTATTAAAAATTTGTTAAATAGTACAATTAAAATTGTAGCGTTCAAAATTTCAATTTAACACTCTGAAATATTAACGATTCAAGGCTTTCTATTTCAAATAGTTCAGTTGAAAATTGTTTAGTTTTTAATATTTCATTTATAATTGCGCATTTTAAATAAAAAAGTAAGATATCACTAAATATTCAGAAAAATGGCATCCTTAATTAAAAATTTTCAAATTAAATGGTTAAAAATGTAATATTTCAGATTGAAACAATATTTCAATCGAACATTTACATTTGTTTAACTACTGAGGCTTTCAAATTGAAAAATTTCTATTTTTAACGTTGAAATCTGTAACTTGCTTAATTTTGAACAGATTCAGAATCATCCTGTAAAATCAATTATTGTTCAATTTTCAATAATGGAACCACAGCTCAATGTGATTAATTATAATAGAAAAAATTCTTGGTGAAAGTGTATCATTTGTTGAAACATTTATATTTTTTTGTAATTTTCTACAATAATTTACGTAAAAATAAAAGTGTTTTTATGATGTAAACACCCAAACTTAAAAAATGTAAAATCCTGTCGTTTTCTGTAATACCTTGTAGTTTTTTACAACAAAGTAAAAAAAATATTAATAAAAAGTTATACAAATTTTTGAATTGTAGAAACTTATACTTTATTGTGAATTTTTTTACTTTTCTACAAGAAAATACAAGACCAAAATTAGCTATTCGTATTTAACTGCATGTTATTGTTCTATTTTGTACATTTTTTTACAAAAAAGTACAAATTTTAACAAAAAATGACAGTTGTAGAAATATTGTACTTTCTTTTCAAATTTTTTTCCACCAGGGTAGTTAGTAGTTACGACCGTACGACTTGTATGCAGACATGCTTTTTCATAAATATAAAAAAAGACGTGAGCAACCACTGTTAAATCAATTTTTCATGAATTCCTCAACCGTTTGATAAAAAATTTTGAAATAAATTTTTTTCCCTGTTGACAATTATTTCGAAATCTTCTTTCATTTTGCGATTTATTAATAAACGCTCCCACACAAGAAAGAGCAAAAGGAGCAATATTAAAAACGATGTCTGGTCAGGACTGTCTTATTCTACTAGCGTCTTTTTATTGATAAGCCACATCTCTACTGATTTAAAGTAGAAAGGTCCGGCATTGGTCAGACAATGTTTATTCTTTGAGAGTTCATTTTAATGTTCATTATATGAATGAAAGAAAAGAAAAATCTAGTTATTCGATTTTGTGACGAATATTTTGTTCTAAATTTACTGAAATAAATGGTGGGCATCCGCATGTAAAGGGACACAGAAAAACGCCGATCCTCAAAAGTACGCAAAAATTACGGTAGTTTTGTGTTGCAACAAAAATGAGCTTTGCAGACTGATTTTGAGAATCTAGGGGAAATTCATCGTTTTGAGACTGTTTCTTTCTCATTTCGAGTATCGTCGAATGTTGGGCTGAATTTGTCATCCACCTGTCAAGACGATTTTCTTTTTCGTTATTTGGACGAAATAAATAGTAATGAACGGGCCAGTTATAATAATAATTACCTAATTTTCAATTTTTCTGAATTTCACATCGCGTTTTAGTCACATGAAAGACAATTTTCACTTAATATTGCAAGTGATAGGTTAGTCATGACCGACTGCAGACAAATTAAAGCCTAATCGCTCGAAGAAATTCGGATTAGGAAATTGTACAATATTTTTTATGTATTTACACGGCACCTGATTAAGGAGTCAGCACATTTTTAAATAAAAATCATCAAGTATAATATAATGAGAAAATCTTATAAGTTTTAACAATTTAAGGTATGTTTGGGTTTTCTCCATGAAATGATATCCGTAAATATATACTTCCAAGTGGCAGTACCAAAAAAACCCGACAGAGAGCGCCACTACTGCCTGTACACAGTTTAACAGTATCTGTTATGGGCTCTTACTGAATAGTAATATTTAGTATTAAAATTATTTTTTATTGACAATAGTTAAGTGATGTGACATGTACAATATTGTTTCTAAATACTTAGTGGAAGTTGTTGCAAACTGAAAATGGTTGCACACAGGTGTATCGTACCGAATTGTGATTCGGGGTACGATCCCTTCTAGAAATAATCGATTGGACACGATTCATAACGATTAAGAGTGATCAAAAGTTGAATCGGTTTAAATTGTTGCTAATTGTGTCAATTGTTTCCAATCGGGTTGAATTGAGTAAATGCTCTTGCCTACAGTGCGCCCTCTGTAGTTTTCGTTTGTAACGCACATGACGCGCACGTGTTTATAGGTTGGAAATTAAAATTTTAACAATTCAACAAAATTTTCAAGTACAAAAAATACAATGTTTGTTCAGGCGGTATACCGAATGAAGAGTCGAAATTATGTAGGTTAACGGTATGTAAAAATCATGCCATCTAACGATGTGACAGTGATATAGTGTCTTTATCAAGTAGGCAGTAGTAGTTTGATTTAGCGAGTATATTATTATAAAACGTTTATTTACTTCTTTTTAAATTCATATTGTTGACATTTTTTTGTTTTTTAAGCGTAAAAAACCGCTTGTAAATAATTATCGCAATATCAAAATGCTGTAGTGACAACTTAACCTCTGATTCAGAATAATGGATACCCAATTGAAAACGATTGGAATCATTAGAACGTAGGATGGCGCCAATATTTTGAAACTCGGACTAAATAAAGTGTAGGTAACTCATTAAATTCTTTTAATTTTTAGTAGAAAAACTTATCCAATCTTTTTTAATATCTTGCAGCATAACAATTTTGAATTTATAAATAATTTTGATTTGAAATTCTCGAAAATTTCTAGTTTTAAATATTTAAATTAGTCAATTTTGAATATTTCAAATAATTTGGTTTGCAATGCCTAATCTTGAAATCTTTGAATTTTAAAGGTTTCAATTTTTGTATTTTATAGTATTAGATTGTTCAGAAGGCTTTATGTAATTAAAAAGTTAAATAAATTAATTATAATTGACAGAAATGGACTTAGAGATTTAACTATTTAAAAACTGTTACAGATTAAACTATTTTTAAATTTAAACATTAAAAATTGTAGTATTTACAGGTGAAATAGTTCAAAATTGTATTAAATACATGCAGGAATCATCGCAACAACTGGTTTTCCTTCCCCAAGCACAGACATTTTCAAGGGTGGTGATTCGGCGGACGATTTCAAATTCCCGGTCAAGTTTTTCAATTTTCCCAGTCAACTAAAAGTAACATATTCATATTTGCCGCAAAACGCAAACATTTATTTTAATTCATGACGTTCATTCCGAACATCCTTTAACACAACAAGCAGAACATTGCAAAATAAATGAATTTTTAAAAAATACTTAAATTTTCCACTAAAAATATCAATTTTTTACAACAAAAAAATGAAATAGTTAAACTTTTAGTTGAAAAAATTAATTTTCAACAAAAAAAAACGGATTTTCAACAAAAAAGTTGAATTTTCAACCAAAGTGATGAATTTTCAAATAAAATTATGAATCTTCAACTGAATAGTTAAATTAAAAAAAAAAAAGTTTCAACTAAAATTATGAATATTTAACTGGAACACTTGAATTTTCAACCAAAAAGATGAATTTTTAAACCAGAAGAATAATTTTCAAATAAAAACAATTATTTTGTACAAAAAAATACAATTTTTCAACAAAATACATGAATTTTTAACAAAATAGTTGAATTGTTGATTAAAGAAGACAAATTTTCAACCAAATAGTTGAATTTTGAACCAAAAAAATAATAATTTTCAACCGAAAATGGATTAGTAACATTTTTAGTAACACAAAAATTAATTTTAACCAAACATAAGAGTTTTAAACTAAAACAATGAATATTCAACTGAAACAGTTGAATTTTCAAGCAAAAAAATTAATTTTTACTAAAAAATATAAATTGTCAACCAAACCTTAAATAATTAAATTTCAATTTAAAAAAATTAATGTTTAACCACATAAACGAAGTGACGAATTTTCAAATAAAATTGTAAATATTTAACTGAAATAGTTGAATTTTAAACCAGACAGATAAATTTTTTACTGGAATGATGAATCTCTAACTAGAATAATTGAATTTTGGACCAAGAAGATGAATTTCTATCAAAAGACGAATTTCCAACTAAAAAAGAGAATTTTTCTACCAAAAATTGAATAAATACATTTTTAGGCAAAAAAAGAAAGTTCAAAAAAAGAGAAGAATTTTTAACTAAAATTATGGAATATTCAACTGGAATAATAGTTACATTTTCATTAAAAAAAAATAATAATTTTCAACCAAAAAACATTCAAAGAAAAAGAATAGTTGAATTTTATCCCAAGAAGATGAATTTTCAGTCATAAAGATTATTTTTTTACAAAAAAAGTCAAATTTTCCACAAAGTACATAAATTTTCAAACAAATAGTTTAATTTTTAAATGCAAAATATCGATTTCCAACGAAATAGTTGAAGTTTCACCAAAAAAAGATGAATTTTAAATTAAAATGATGAATCTTCCAAGTGAGAGTGATAGTGGGACAGCGGGTGACGAATTAAAAAGTAAAAATGCTAATATCCATAGGATATTAGAAGATGAGAAAGAATCTAAATAGCTTGACTCTCAGTTAATTTTAATTGTTCTGTACCTAAAATACTTTAAACAATTTATTTAATAAATTACACGTTTTTATACAAAATTATAGACAATGAAATGAATAATTTGATGAAAAAACTTCACCACATTGGCAAATTTGTTGATAACAGCACTCTCAGCTCGCGGAAATTATTACAAAACATTTATTCAATTTTTTTCATGAACATATTGCTTAAAATGTGTTGTCTCGAAAAAAGTAAATAAACGTTTTCAAATAATTCCCGCGAGACGAACGTGCTGCCATCAAATTGTCACTTCATAACCTCGAAATCCTACTACCGATTGGCCCGATTGGGAACGATTGAAACTTTGCAATACTCAATCGTTCCCAATCGTGCGCACACGATTAAGAAACACGATTAGAAACAATTCAAATTTCGTTCTATCGTTCTGAATTGTTTTCAATTAATTATTTCTAGAAGGGATGTCCCTAATAAATAAAAGTGCCATCATTTTACGGTTCCATCTGAAGCAAATAGACTACTAGAATGGGAAAAGGCGATTCCGAGGAAAGATTACATATTAAAACCGGGGATGCTAGTTTGTGAAGTGCATTTTTTATATGAGGATATAGTTTGGAAGCGCGAAGTGAAGGATCCTGCTGGCAATGTTATGGCATCGGTATGTATATTGTTTACCTTTTTACATTTAAAAAACATGAATGACATTTGCAGTGTGAAATGAATATTCACAGCCTATATTAAGGAGAAGAAATTTATCACAAAAATATAGTAAAAAATTATTTAAATTAAATTCTTTCTCACGAGCAAATGGAATTCGACTCTATTCTAACCTCAAAGAAATGTCAAAACATTGATTTAGAAGATTCAGTTCAATATGAACAAAACTAATAATTATTTTTTTCCTCTATCTTTTTGTTGGCAAAATACAATGTTTGGTAAAAAAATCCAACTGTAACTAAAATGCCTGTCCAAGTATATTGCGAGCTGCAATAATAAATTTTGAAAGGTTGCAGTGCAGAACTAGATATTTTTATTATTTAAAAATCAAATGAATATTGCGGTAAAAGGATTTTTTCAAACTATCATTTTTTGATGCAATAATTTTTTTTAACTGTATTAACAATTTCAGTTACAATTTAGTTACAATCTTAACGGAGCAATAATTTTTTTCAAATTTTTAGCATGTATATTTCTTGAAATTATTATCATTTAATGAAAAAAAACATGTTTTTACATTCTCATCATAATGAGAAGGTATTGGTTTTATGCGAAAAATGGCTTTCGCGGATTCCATCAAATGTCGATGTTTTGAGGCCCCCTAAGTCAGAAAAAATAGTTTTTACGTCGTTGTCGTTGTTGTTGTTGTCATTCTCATTGTCTGTATATCGGATAACTTTTGAAAAACTACTCGGATTGGATTGTGCATTTTCAAATTTTTTTAGACCATTTTTTTATAGGTTTAAAAATTCTATGTACGGCTGTTCGTAGCACTCGGAAACTTGAACAATTTATCCTTATGACTTTTTTCGATAAAAGGAAAATTATCAGAGTTACAACATTTTCAAAATCCCCCCCCCCCCTAAAAAATTAACATTTTAAGCCAAGCAACGCACGATATGAAAAAAGTCAAGAGAAGAAAAAAGTTGCTTTATCAAATTACAACAAGATTATCATAACAACTTTTTGAATTTTCATGAAAAATCGAAAATTCAAATTTTGATGTCACAAAAAAAATCAAAAAATCCATTTTGCCATCCAACTGTACAAGATACGAAGAAATATGAAGAAACAAAAATTATGCACCCAAGAAATATCTACAAATTTGATACCATTCATTTCTTGATGGGATGCGTAGTTTTTGTTTTAATCGTAAAAAATAATATTCACAATAAAAAAATTAAATTTTTGGACAAACGACATTTATTAAAAAAATGAATAGAAAAAAGTTGCTTTTCGAAAAAAGAATGAAAACTCATTAAATTTGTCCTCAATAATTTTTTGATAGAACGCGTAGTTTTTGTTTTCATCGTAAAAAATAACATTCAAAATAATTTTTTTTTTTTTAAACGACACAAGGTACGAAAAAAAATTAATAGACCAAAGTTGTTCCACCAAAATGAATTAACAAATTTGTTATTAGTAATTTTTAGATAGGGCCAGTAAATTTTCCTTTAATCGTAAAAAGTAAGATTATAAATAAAAAAATTAAATTTTTGGAAAAACGACACAAGAGACGAAGAAAATGAAAAGACAAAAGTTGTTCAACCAAAAAATATCTACAAATTTATTATAAACTCTTGTTATAAGAACATATTAAAAATAAAAAAATCAACTTTTTGGAAAAAGGACACAAGCTACAATAACACTTTATTTAACAAAATTTTTCGCCTAAATTATTTCTACAAATTAATTTTAAAATGAATTGATAATTCACTACATATTTGCTACGGTAAAGAATGAAACATAAAAAATTATAATTTTTTATCAATGTGATTGATTAGTTATAATATTGTTGCAAATAATATAGTAATAATATCAATGTTATTTATCAACAAAAATAAGATTATCACCAATACATTATTTTTCCTACCTACAAATTTAAAACACCTTTTTAAAAACAATTACATCTATTTGTCTAAGTACAACATATATCACTTAATATTGCTAACCATCAATTATTTGTTAACTATGTAAATTAATTTTGAAATTATATTTCCAGGTGAATTATTCCGTCAGGTAACTACATTATTATTAATTATCAATAATTCAATCTTTATAATACTTTGACACTGTGTGGAAAACCATATGTATTTTTAACTATTTTCTCTATCGCTATCACTATGTCCTCAGATTTTTTTCGTCGAAATTATTATTGAAAGTCTATGAATCTATTGTAATAGATTCAACATTTATTTTGTAGTGAAAAAAAAAACATTATTTTAGTTATTCACATTATTATCCCATAACAGATACTGTTAAACTGTGTAGAGGCAGTAGTGGCGCTCTCTGTCGGATCTTTTTGGTACTACCACTTGGAAGTATATAATTACGGATGCCATCCATGCAAAAGCTTGGAAGTCGGATAGGGCTGGTTTTCTCAACAGAAATTAATCATATTTTGGAAAAAAAATCATAGAGTATTAAGGCCATGTTACGAGTGGGTCACGTGACCGGATTCCTACCTTACCGACACTTTTTTTCAAAATCAACTTACGTTCACACGAAACGTGATATCGAGTTGAAAATTTGGGATAATAAATAAGAAGCACTAAGAAAGGCGGCTCTGGTCCTAAATTTTTATAATTATGAAAAAAGTTTTTTTTGTAAATAATTTTTTTTTTGCTTTTTTCATGATTATTAAAATTTAGAACCAGAGCCGCCTTTCTTAGCGCTTCTTATTTAATATCCCAAATTTTCAACTCGATATCGCGTTTCGTGTGAACGTAAGTTGATTTTGAAAAAAAGTGTCGGTAAGGTAGGAATCCGGTCACGTGACCCACTCGTAACATGGCCTTAAATCCCTGTAAGAAACGATTCCATTGAAGTCGACTGAATGCAATTCGGAACTTATGTACCACTGATATATATAATACACTGGATGCAGGATTCAATGGAAAACACGTGTGCCAACTTGAAGGCTTCGGAGCCGCCATTTTTTAGGGATTTTTTGGTTCGGGGCCATTCGGGACAGATCGGGATATGCGGGAGATTCAAATGTAGTATGGAGGAGAACTTAAAAATATTAATAAAAATCATGTAAAATTCAGTTTACTGTCAATGAGTGAATCGACTAACACTGGAAACTAAATAAAAGTTGATACAAAGTAATTACATAACTAAAAATAATCGAACAGTACAAAAAAAGGAAAGTAGATGGGATTTTAAATTGGTGAAATACACATTTTGTAAACACGTGGTTTAGAACATTTTTTTTTTCTCTTGAAAAGTACAATAAAACTTTGAAGAATATTGCAATGAAATAATTTTAAATTAAGATGTGTACCTGATCGCTATTACATAAAAGCTTCTATGTTTAAACTTTGAAGCAATATTAAAATAATAAAAGACCATAATGAAAGATCGTTATTAAACACCAAAAAGCCTTAGGTTTGAAGTTTTTTTTCAAATATATAGTAATTGATTGGACACCATATATACGCCATTTAACATTATCTCTTTTCAATATTCTCAATATTTGTCATCCTAGGTCGAAAAAGAACAACCTTCTGACTGTAAGTAAAAATTGAACAATTGAGAAAGAATTGATCACGGTCATTCAAATTAAAAGATTAAAACTCTTGAAGATAAACTTTTTTCTGTTAAAGTTACAAAGACTGAACTGCGAATTCGATCACTCAAAGTTAAATTTAAAAAAATTTTAAACTTACAAAATTGAACCTTGAAATTTATTAAATTTAAACGCTTAATAATTGACGCGTATAAAATGGAAGCTTTGAACACTTTTCAATTGAAATTTTTCAAATTAAAAGTCGTTAAACTGCAAAATTTTAACTGTTATACATTGTACAGTTAAAAGATTGAAAAAAAACAGAAATTCACGCTATCATTTTCAGTGCTGTGAATTGAAGAATTAATTAAAAAAATTTCAAAATTATATCATTTTAAACAACTTGAATTTTTCCTAAAATTTTTTGAAAATCCTGCAAAAGTAAAAAAATTACCTTAAAATCATCCTGATTCTTTTTTGAAAATTTTGAAATATTATTTCAAAATTAACTAAAGAAATAAGAATTTTTTATTCATTTAAAACCTTTCAAAATGCTTGAAAAGTTTATAAATTTTGTGTTCGAAATTTTCAAACATCTGCATTCTGTCTACAATCTTTTTTAATTTTGCTCTTAATATTAATTTTTCAAAATAAAATATAATTTTAAATCTTCTCAGCAAACCTAAAAATTATTTTGTTTTCTTAAAAGCTTTAAAGATCCATAAAAAGCTTCAAAACTTCTTTTCGAAATCTTCAAGAATCTAAATTTAGTTTTTTATTTCTCGAAATTTTGTCTAGTTTTAAATTAAGTTTGGATCTTCTCAAAACTTTTAAATATCTCTCAAACTAACTCAAATTTTTTCTAAATTGTTAATTGTTCCATTGTTAATTATGCATAAAAATTCAATAACTTCACTTATACATTAAAAATTTGTTAAATAGGACAATTAAAATTGTATGGAAAGTAAAATCTTGTTGAATATCCCAAAAAAGTCTTCATTAATTAAAAAAATTCAAATCAAATGATTGAAAATGGAATATTTTAGATTGAAACAATATTTGAATAGGATTCGGAATTGAATAAGAGCGTTTAATTATAAATTCATTAATTTGAAATTATTTTAGAATTAAGAATAGTTTATGAAGTTCCAATCAGAAGTTCACATTTTTTAACTACTGTGGCTTTCAAATTGAAAAATTTATATTTTCAACGTTAAAATCTGCTCAGAATCGTCCTGTAAAATCAATAATTGTTCAATTTTCAATAATCGCACTACAGTTCATTGTGATTTATTATAATAGCAAAAGTTCTTGGTAAAAGTGAAAAATTATTTTTATTGTAGTTTCTTGTAGAAAATTATATATTATATATCCTACAAAAATTTACAGTAAAGTACAAGTCGAAACGTTGATGTGGATTCTAAAAGTGTATGGTTTGTATTTTTTTTTTTTTTTTTTTTTTTTTTTTGAAATTTTTACATTTCTACAATAAACTACTGGTATATACAACACAATTTTTAAATACAGTTTCCCAATATTTCAACTTTGGTGAAATCTTGTATTTTTTTGTAAAGATTTGTAACATTCTACAATAAATTCACGTACATTTAAAAGGTTTTTATGACGTCAAACACCCAAATTAAAAAATTAAAAAAGTGAAACACATATTATCAATAAAAAGTTATACAAGTTTTTGAATTGTCGAAAGTTATACTATATTGTTAATTTTTTTTTGCTTTTTCAACAAAAAAGATTAAAATTTTTTATTAAAAACTAGCAATTTTAGCTAAATTGCAGGTTTTATCAGAATTCATAATAATTCAATTGATAAATATACTAAACCACGTGTTTACAAAATGTGTATTCCACCAATTTAAAATCCCATCGAGAATTGACAATAAACTAAATTTTACATAATTTTTATTAATATTTTTATGTTTTCTTCCATACTACATTTGAATCTCCCGCATATCCCGACCTGTTCCGAATGGTCCCGAACCAAAAGATCCCTAAAAAATGGCGGCTCCGAAGCCTTCAACAAGGCACAGCTCGTTCCATTGAATCCTGCATCCAGTGTATTATATATATCAGTGTTGTATCCTTCGAGAAATAATTAACTAAAAACAATTCAGAACGATAGAAAGAAATTTGTATTGTTTCTAATCGTGTTTCTTAATCGTGTGTGCCCGATTGGAAACGATTGCGTGTTGCAACGTTTCATCGTTCCAAAGCAGGCCAATCGGTAGTAGGATTTTGAGGTTATGAAGTGGCAATTTGATGGCAGATGGCAGCACTTTCATCTCGCGGGTATTATTTGAAATCGTTCATTTGCTTTTTTTCGAGGCAACACATTTTGCATTTAAAAATTAAACTATTTGTTTGCAAATTTATGTACTTTGTGGAAAATTGGTCTTTTTTTGTAAAAAATTAATCTTTATTGTTGAAAATTCATCTTTTTGGCATAAAATTCAACTATTCAAGTTAAAGATTCATCATTTTAGTTGAACATTCATCAGTTTGGTTGAAAATTAATTTCTTCAACTGAAAATGTAACTGCTACATTTTTAGTTAAAACTTGAGCTTTTCTAGTTCAAAATTCTTTGAAAATTAATTTTATTGTTTAAAAATTCGTCTTCTCGGTTAAAAATCAAATATTTATCATTTTAGTTGAAAATGCATCTTTTAGGTAGGAAATAAAATCATTTGGTTGAAAGTAAAACTCTTTTCTAAAAACTAATTTTTTCTTGGTTGAAAATTAATCTTTTTCGTCAAAAATTCAATTATTCTAGTTAAAAATTCATCATTTCAGTAAAAAAATTCATCTTACTGGTTTAAAATTCAACTATTTCAATTGAATATTCATTGTTTTAGTTGAAGACTCGTATGATTGGTTCAAAATTAATTTTTTTTCACTACAAATCTTACTATTCCATTTTCGGTTAAAAATTATTATTGTTTTGTATTTCAAAATTCAACTATTTGGTTTTATAAATATGTCTTCCTTAATCAAAAATTCAACTATTTCCTTAAAAATTCATGTATTTTGTAGAAAATAATTATTTTTATTTGAAAATTAATCTTGTGGTTCAAAATATCTTTTTGGTTGAGAATTCAAGTGTTCCAGTTAAATATTCATCATTTTAGTTGAAATTTTTTTTTATTTAACTACTCAGTTGATAATTCATAATTTTATTTGAAAATTTATCACTTTGGTTGAAAACTCAACTTTTTTGTCGGAAATCCGTTTTTTTTGGTTGAAAATTAATTTTTTCAACTGAAAGTTTAACTATTCCATTTTTTGTAAAAAATTGATATTTTTTAATGAAAAATTCAAGTGTTTTTTAAAAATTCATTTATTTTGCAATGTTTTGCTCTGTTGTGTAAAAGGATGTTCAGAATGAACGTCATGAATTAAAATAAATATTTGCGTTTGGCGGCATATATGAAGATGTTACTTTTAGTTGACCGGGAAAATTAAAAAAGGTGACCGGGAAAAACCGGAAAATGACCGGGAATTTGAAATCGTCCGCCGAATCGCCACCCTGAAAATGTATGTGCTTGGGGAAGAAAAACAAGTTGTTGCGATGATTCCTGCATGTATTTAATAAAATTTTGAACTATTTCACCCATATGATTCGAAAAAAAAACTATAAGCCTAAATTTTAAATGCTTAAGGTTTTATTTTAAAAGAATAATTTCAAGTTCTGAAGATTTAAAAATGTGTGCAAAAATAATATTTTTTTAATTTTTTTAATTTTTCAGGATTTAAAAAATTCTTACGTAAACTGAATTTGGCAGGGTGTCAAGAGAATGAAAAAAATTTTCTCAAGATTTATGGGAAAATTTTAAATGATTGTTCTGCAATGACTTCTAAAATAAAATTGAAAGAGAATACAAGACATTTTTAATTATTTCCTAATTTTTTTTAAAACAGTGTAAAAGATTTTAAAGCAAACTTTTGCAATTTAGCCATATTATATAACTTTAGAAAAAATTTGAGTAAGTTTAAAAGATATTCTGAAGTTTTGAAACGATTCGAAAATAATTTTAAAAAATTTTGTAAGGTTTCATGAAAATAAAAAAAAAAATTATTTCGAAAAATTAATTTTAATAGATTATTTAAAAAGATTTCAAAAATTGTCAAGGAAGAATCTGAAAGATTTTAAACAAATTTTTTTTATTTTGCAGAAAAAAAAATCAGTGAAAAATTGAATAATTTTCGAATTTTAGGAGGTTTCGAAGGTCTGACAAGATTTGAAGAAAAAAAATTTTCCTAATATTCGTGTGAAATTTTTTTATTATTTTTCATTTTGAAAAATAAGCTTTAAAAGAAAATTAAAAAAGGACTTTAAACATATCAAACGATTTCGTAAAATTTCGACAAAGAGTGTAGAAGATTTTAAAGCAAAATGTTTCAATTTGGTAGAAATGTAGAATTTTAAAAATTTCAAAAACAAACTTTAAAAGCTTTAAAAGAATTTAGAAAGGTTTCGAAAGAATGAAAAAATTTTCTGAAAATTCCTGGGAAAATTTAGAAGATTATAAGGCAATTTTTTGACATTTTGAATGATTTTTCAAAATTTTAAGAAAAATTCGAGTCAGTTAAAAATATTTTTAGGAATTCAAGACGTTTTAAATAGATTAGAAATATTAGAAAACTTGGAAACATTTCCGAAAATTTATCAAATATTTCTTGATTTGTTTCGGACTAGTCCTAAACATCTGTAGACTCGAATTTTTCCGAGTATTTTGTAAAATCCTATAAAATAAAAACACATATCTGAAATATTCAAAAATCTTTTTTTAATTTTCTCAAGAATCTTATAAAAATTATCTTTATATAAATTTAAAAAAAAACTGATAATAAATATTTTTTTGTTCTCAATGCTCAGAATTTAATTTCAACTCGAATTTAAGTGTTCAAAAACTTTTAACAAATAAATACTTATTTGAAATTTGTATGTTTTAATATTATTAATATTATTTTGTATTCTTTATGGTGTTGAAAAAAAGTTTTAAATTGCTGAATTTCAATTAGTACTGACATTAGGTGAATTCAATACGTGTATGACTAAAAAAATATTTAAAAAGCATTCAGTGTTACATCAAAATATTCTTTGATTTATTTCTGGATAATACTTCATCTTAAAAAACCTATTTTTTATTTAGAAAACATCTAATATGTTTTTAAACAGAATACAAAAAATGTTACATAACAATGTTAGGGTACGTAATATTTGAACGCTTCTTATTATATTTTTGGTACGGAACTCATCTCATTTGGTTCAAAATTCTATTATTTGGCTGAAAATGTAATTATTTGATTAAAAATTCGTCTATTTTAGTTTCAAATTCAACTATCTGGTTTGAAATTAATGAATTTTGTTGGAAATTTCTCTTTTTTGGTAGAAAATCTAATTATTTGATTAAAAATTCATCGATTTTAGTTTCAAATTCAACTATTTGGTTTGAAATTATTGAATTTTGTTGAAAATTTCTCTTTTTTGGTAAAAAATTAATCTTTTGAATTAAAAATTCAATCGATGCGTCTCAAGGAGACGAACGAATACACTGAATATAATATTGCCGTATTTTGAATAACAAAAAAAATTTTCTTATATAAACAATAGGTCGATCGATGCATCTCAGAGACGCGAACAAATACGCTAGATATCGTATTGTTGTATTTTGAATATCAAAAAAGTTTTCATGATCGTAGCTCTTTTACTTTTCGAGATATTGTGAACAGAAAAAAGTTACAAATACACACAAACAGCACTAAGAAACGCGGCTCTGGTCCGAAATTTGTACAATTAAAAAAAAAAAGCAAAAAAAATTTTGTTATAAAAAAAAAATTTTATACTTAGAAAAATTTAGGACCAAAGCCGCGTTTCTTAGTGCTGCATATTTAGTTTCCCAAATTTTCAACTCGATATCGCGTTCCGTGTGAAAGTAAGTTGATTTTGAAAAAAATGTAAGAAAAAAAATTGAGGTTACACTCACATGGCCTTAATTGTTGCCAATTACAGAAAAAAAAACTTTTCAATCTTATTTTGTGAATTTTTAAACATTTTTGAATAGTAAAAAAATTCAA
>CAKNYM010042530.1:15975-37944 GCA_932195095.1 Andricus curvator
CGCGTCCATCGCCCTGCACCTTGCAGAATTGAGTCTGTCAAATCATGTGTATTGCCGAATTGGAGTCAAAGTTTGGTTAATATCACTCCGTTCAGTTAAATAATTAATATCGCTCGCCCAAACCGGACGAATGTATTTGGGCAACTTTATTTTTCATAATTATACTCATTGCTGCCCTAAAAAACTTATAATTTCACAAAATAAACTCGGCCGAATAGAGCCTAATGCATTGCAGAATTGAATTTAAAGGTCCAATTCGATTGTGGCAGCAAATCGAATACACCAAACCTAACCTGAATTCGTTTTCGCGTTATATCTATTCAACTTTTTTTTACTGGGATGATAACCATTTCCCATGTGGAGGTTAAATCTTAACACGTAAAGTTAATTTTTGTTGCAAGTAAAGTAACGCTTGAAGACCCTGAATGTGTATTAATAATTTGGAGCTCATTGATTTCTTGTCACTTTTACATTGTAAACAATTATTTTTCCTCTTAACTTTGTTCAAACAATCAGAAAGTAATGTTTTCAAATTGGAGACAGCCTACATCAGGTTTACAATTTCACAAAATGGCCTTCTTATTGTGTTGATAGAGTAAATAATGTCAAACCATCGCGTCGTTTTATTAAACTTTTATATTTTTCACGTTTTCCATCTTAATAACCTCTTTTTAATTATTATGTGTAGTCCTAAGTAAAATTTATTTCTGTATAAAACAATGAGTTGCTCTTTACTATTAAATTAGGAAATATCTCGAATCTGTAAAATTTTACTAGTAATTAGTTAAATTTTACCCATTTTTATCAAGGAAGACCTCAAAGTATCTTTTGCACAAGGAAAAAAGCTATACAATCAAAATAACCTTCTTTAGGTACTCAGGTTCATACTTATTCAAGTTGATGCTTATTGAAGGCAAATGATTTTGCAAAAGTTTGCTAAACAATTCCAATTTTCTGTGGAAAATAAGGAAAATATACAACCGAAATTTTTTTTAATCAAACACAGAACTCGTTTGAAAAGTAGCGCTAGAGGACCCCAAATATGCATAATTAATTTATAAAACTTTTCTTTTTTTCACGTTTTCCATTTCTATAACCTTTTTAAATTATTATATACAGTACAAATAATTTTCCTTCCATCAAGCAATTAGTTTTCTACTAATTTTTAGGGGCTCAGTTTTCGCTAAGCGAATCTGTAAAATTTCACTAGCTTTACCAATTTTAATTCAGATATTAAAAAAGCCTAAAAACTAAAATATACTTCTTTAAGCACTCAAGTTGATACTTATTCCCCGCCTGCCTTATTTAAAAAATAGATTATTGTGAAATTTTTTTTATCAATATCTGGCACAATATAAAATATTTTACTCTTGTGACATTTTCTCGTACGGTGATCCATTATTCATTCACAGTCTTGTAAACAATATATTTCTCATAAATATCAACTCTCCTACAAGCCACAATTTTCAAGTTATCAAAAAATGTGCTTTCGCAATTATATGTGGTTTTTTAAAACTTTTTAACACATAGCCTATTGTATAGTAAAAAAACAAGAACGAAAAATTTGAATTGTTCAAATACATTGAAACTGGCACTTGTTTTTTTCTTAATTTGGCTCATGAGGCTTTCTCAAGGAGATTAATATTTGATCTGTACCATCTGTTCTTATTTTGGACGCTCTCTCGATGTAGTTCAAAAGCGTCGAAGCAACGAACAGATCTGGTTGATCCTTGAAAAAAGGTAGAGTCAGTAAGGGCTGTTTTCTGTTGACGCCTGAAGTTTTGACTCTCTCCGTTATTTTAATGTGAATAGCGGCATCTTGATGTACAATGTTACATAACTTCATCAAAATCATCGTTTGTTGTCTTTGAGCTTTGCAAGGGCTAATATGACCAGCTTGAATGAAAGATCTTTGAGCGAAATTTTGTCGTTAGGATAAAGCAATTTTAAATGGGTAAGTACTGAATTGGGTCTTTTGGACTCTGAGGCTTTAAATTGTACGCGCCCTTGCAAAATCTTTTTATTATAGGATCGTTCCGAGTATCCCGGTTGGCAATTAACGTGATAGCAGATCGATACGAGTTGAGTGTCCCATATGCATTTATTCCTTCCAGCAAAAGGGTAAGAAGTAGTGACAATTTTGTGGGTTCGAAGGGTGAAACTTCCTTCTTCTGGCAGAATCTTCATCACAGCTTAATTGGCCTCGCGTATTGCTTCAAAGTCGCGGGAGCGAGAGACGCCAGGATCACCCACAAGGATGGAGTGGAGATTCCCTCTATCGCAAAAGTGTATACTTGCCAGATAGTTTGGCTACAACCAGGGTAAGGCTTCTCCATAGGAGATGAAATTCGCTAAAAGAAGAAGAGAGCACATTTTTATTTGGCCCGAGAATAACTGGTTCTGATGTTCGCAATTGGTTGAACAAGAGGAACCACGGTTGAGAAGCCCACAACTCGAGAACTATGACCCCTTCTGCTTTGTCAATCTTTATCTTTGTTAAGGTTCTCAGGGCTAACGTAAAAGAAGAAAAAGCATAAAAGTTTTTGTTTTCCCAAGAGCGTGTAAACGCGTCAACACTCTCAGCTTCTGCATCTGGAAACTATGAAATAAAACGAGAACATTTTGGATTCATATTTGAGGCAAAAAGGTCAATGTCGAAGTCTCCAAAAATACTGTTGATTTTCCTGAAAGCGTCTGGGGAAACAGGCTCTGATTGGGTTACAGATAGAATGATCAGTTATATTCTTGATCCACCAATCTAGGTCTTCATGGAATTCCGTAGATATTTGTGTAGACACATCAAAGTCGTCTTTATTGGGTTTGAGAGCTAAGAACTTGCATATTTCCAAGCATTTTCCATTCTCTGATTTTGCAATAGCGCTTTTTCCCAAAGGAACGGGCCAATTTGAGAATTCTTTTTCTCTTTTCGTCTGGAAGGCTCGTGATAAAACTTCTCGAATCCAATACGAAACCTAAAAGTTGTATTGATTGAAGTGGAACCAAGTGAGATTTTATAAAATCGATAATAAACCCAAGGGACTCTAGCAACGACTTAGTCTCATCCAGATTTTGTTGCGCATTCAGCTCTCGAATGTCCGAGAAGGAGGCAATCGTCCATGTAATTGACTGAAATGAGACCCTTACATCTAAGACGAGCCGTCACTGGTTTCAAGATTTTAATGAAAATGAATGGGGCCGAACACAACCCAAATGAAAGGACTTCGAATTCGTAGAGTTGTTGCCAAAATTGAAAACGAAGGTAGTTTCTGTGGTCCGGGTGCACTGGAACTAGGAAATAAGTGTCCTCCAGATCTATCGAAGCTAGGAAACAACATGGAGACATAGGGCGAATTACGGTTTTCCAATCTTCCAATTTAAAATGATTTGTTACGACAAACTGATTAAGTCTCTTTAATTTCAAAATGAATCTCTTTTCTCCATTAGATCTGTCAACTAAGAAAAAGGAAGAAAGGAATTGATCTTTGCAAGGTTTAACCTTTGCAATAGCCCCTTTTTCAAATACTTATCAATCTGCTGTAAACAATGTTTTTGGTCAGAGAGTGATAATGCAGGTTCGGGTAATGACTCGTATCCTGAAGGCTTCCTTTCAAAAGGAAGTTTATATGCTTTTACAGCTTGAAGGACGAGCGCATTTGTGGTGATATTCTGCCACAAGGGGAGGAAATATTTTAATCTTCCTGCTACACTTACGTTTAACGACGATGGTATTGATTCTGTTTGCGTATGTAACTGTTTTTGCTGCTGTTGTTTTGACTCCAAGATTTCGCCGCCCCAGTCGTCTGACTCAGTTTTGTATAATTCTTCTTGTCTGGGGCCAGGAAGTTTAAATCCCTCGTGGCGTCTGATCTGGGCTGAACGTAGGATCCTTTGAACTTATTGTTAGTTTTCTTCCGTGTACATGAGTCTTGAGACAGCATCTCTTTGCCGGCCTTCTCCGACGCTTTGGCTGCTCTCAATCTGTTGCTGACATCTTTACCTAGGAGGAAGGTATCCGAGACGCTTTCTTCTATTAGAGTCTTCGCCGCATCAGACATATTGCTGCCCTGCGTCTCCAACTAAATTGATCACGCGACTGACGTCCAAGATCAAGGCGCCAGCCTCCTTCTTCTTTCCTGACATTAGCTCCGACAAAGCCAAACCGAGAGCAAAGGACAATTAGATAGCGTTGGGTATTCCTTGAAAAGTTCTTCTTTCGACTCCTTTGAGAACCCTTTTTGCACAATGATTGGCCACTATTTCGCTAAAAACGAATGCAAAGGTGGACCTTCCACCTTTTGGTCCGGAACATCGCCCAAGAGATCGACGATTTTGGGGTCAATAAGATCTTCCCTAATGTTTTCTGGCTCGTCAGGTAATTTTTCTGTTGTTTCCGGGAACTTACGTGTTTGAGAAGGTTCCTTTAAGTGCGAATGTTTAGTGGCACGCTTTTCACTCTCGGTGAGCGATATCGAGACCTTTTGGAAGTCTAATAATCGGCGGTCGAACCTCTAGGGTATCCCTCTTGCCGTCTTTTTGCTCGCATTTTTAGATCACGATTCGGACGTCCCTCTCGGGGTACGCCCTGCGCGTCTGGTGGATCTTGAACCTCTTGATTCAACGGAGGCATAACTCCGTTCACGACGACGATGACGCTCGGACGAATACTGACCATAACGATGTTCTCTTTCCCTCAAGGTCCCTTGATTTTCAGGAGAAAAATCACGCCTCCAGCTTCTATAGTGAAAATTATCCTTCAATGAACGGGAAATTCAACTTAAGTGACGCGATTCCGAACTTCTATGAGGCGATGCGAGCAATTTGAGGCTAGTTTCGGTACGCGCGTATTGTTCCTTTAAAACTTGTATTTGAGCAAGTAACTGAGCTTTTGTCAATGAACTCGATTGTTCAAAGACCTTTTGGGATGGCGATTCGGCTATTCATGAGAAATCGCAAACACAAATTAATAAAAGTTTTAGAAAGAACGATAAGGCGTTCTGGTCATAACCGCACAACAAAAGCGAATGGAGATCGGGACATGGTAACAGGGAAGCCTCCATATGACGGCAAAATATGAATTTCTTACAATTTTAATCCTTTAAAATTATCGGTCTTAACCGAGCAGCTGGCGCTACTACAAGTGATTTTAAGGACGAGACACTTAAGTATGACTACAAATTACCGCCAAAGTTACCGAAAATTACAGAAAGTTCGAGTTTTCGGGCCGGGTTGCTTCAATGTGCATGTAGACGGCCTTGACTTGGTCGATACATAACCATAGTGGTGGCACTCCCATGTATAGTTTTGAAGGCATTATGTTTTAGTGTCCGGGGGAACCGCTAGGTGGCGCTGAGAGTCAGTACAATGCAATGCGCATGTGCAACCATAATATTTTCAAATATTTCGAAATCTCGAAATTGGAAATTAGTCGAAGTGTCAAATTGAATTTGTTGTGTTAACCTTGCTGTAGAAAATTTCCTGAAAGTTTTGTTGCGTATATTGTTATACGTACTGTGTGTACTATTTCGTGCTGATGTAGGGAAATGCGTTGATTGGTAAGTATTGAATTAAAAAAAATAAAGTACCATTTGCTTGATTTGAGGTTACTTTGTTGTTTTCATATTTTGAAACAGTAAAAAATAAATTAAAAAGGATAAAAATAAATGTCTTTTTGAGAGATTAGGAGGTTTTTTTCTTCAAGCAAAGTCTGTCGTTTAAAAAAATTTCTTTTTTAGAGAAATAAAAAATATTATTCTAAGACATAATCTCAAATGTAAAGCCAATTAATCCTTTGCATTACAACAAATCATACTTCTAGTATTTAAATATATATTTTACGTATGAAAAATGTTTTTATATTTATCAATTTTGATAATTTTGAAAGTTTATTTACACGAAATTAAGCGAAATTTAATATTTACGAGAATTTGGGGGAAGCAGAGTTTGGAAACAATTGCTGTCAGGGATTTGTAGGTTCATTTACTTATAGTGTCTGGGGGAACCGCTAGATGGCGCTGATTTTGAAGCTAAGTCTTCAAAAAGATACATGGAAATGCCACCCCACTATGGTCATGACGGTCATGCCTAACCTAAGATTTGCATATTGCAATATGAACTGCTAAACTTATTTTAAATCACTAATACGTCCTGCCAAATAAAGGAAAATTGAAAATTAGGTGTATTTTACTGTAATTAATCTACTTATTACTATTTAATTAGATCAAATAGCGCACAGCGAAAAAGTTGTTAGACAGGTGATCAGGTGTGTGGAAGTTAAGTTCAACAACATATCACGACTCTTGAAATGAACCAAAATTCGGTCTAAAAGTGATGAATTTTCCCTAGATGAGCACCTATGTTCAAGGGTGCAAATATGAGACTGAAAATTCTCATTTTGTGACCGTTGCCATTTGAGCTGCAACAAATTTAACACCAGCGTTTTTCTGTGGACCTTATGGCCGGTTCTAGTTTAGGAGGTATTTGCGTTTTTCTAAGTGGAGCTCAAAATTCTGATTTAATAATTTCCGTGCTTAAAATGCCGGGAATTTCTCGGGTTAACTCCATGCCGGCCATCAGGGCCCTTTTCATGTAAACTAGGGTAGTCATTTTTTTTTAATTCGTTTGCTTTCACTGGCGGAATTTGTTCGTATGCCCAAAAAAAAGAAAGTGCCCCAAATTTTAGCTGAATCGGTTAATATGTACCTGCCAAAAATGGGCCTTTAAATTTCTCATGGGATTTGCATGGGAAAAATCACACAAAAAGGAAAAATCTGCATAACTTTTTTCAATTTTCATTCGAATCATTCTATCTCCTTGCAGAAAATTTTTCATGGGATGCTTAAAATATCTTTGTAGTCCAAAACACAAAATTTTGCAAAATCACAAAACGGCGGCCATCTAAATGGGTCCAAAAAAGCTGTTTCTAAAGGTTATTAACAAAGGGGTGACCGAAAATTGTGAAAAAATTTAGTAATTTATTCTCAAGCGAATGCAAGATCTCAAAACCTAAAATTTTGAAAAAATATCAAATGACGGCCGAATCAAAAATGAAAAAATAACTTTTTCCACAGCTTTCAGCGTAATACATTGAAACTTCGGGAAAACAACATTTTTGGCTCAATAAATTACTTGCTAAATCAAAATCGTGAATCAAAGATTGTTTGGCTTAAAAAACTACATGATAATTTAAAAAATCAAAAATGGCAGCCAATTCAAAATTTTTAAAAACTTATTACTACACTTTACAGCGAAATACTTTTAAACTTTGTCAGAAAAAAATTTTGATTCAGAACCTATTAGATAAATAATAATAATTTGAGAAAATAAGGGAGAGATTTACTTTCATATTTTTAAATCGTGTCCGTTCAATGAATATTACAAAAAAACCTAGTAGTTACATATAATTAAAAAAATATTATTTATGGAGCGTCTTTAATATTATTATTAATAGTAAAATTATTTCGGTTTGATTTTATTGAGCTTGCATCTTGCCGGATCATTATTTTTTGCAAAGAAAATATAGAAATTTTGTGTAGTTAATGTAATGCTGATTGTAATTTCTAATTTTCAAATTAAATTTTTGATATAAAGAAACAATTAAAATGATCTATTTCGTATGGCGGCCCCTATCCGTATACACAATACAGCCAAATGATGCTTAACTTTGGTGATCGAAGAAACAGTAGGTATGAGTAGGACAACTGGCAAAATTTCTAAAATTAAATTAAAGTATATGAATTCACTATTTACTCATTTTCGAATTTATTATTATTTATCTCGAAATATTTTTGAAATGAAATGAACGTGAGTGAATATTTTTTATTTAAATAAAGACACACTTCATTCTAAATTTACGAAGTGAAAATTTTCTCAATTTAAGATTTATTTATGACCCATACTTTGTTTACTGCCAAAGTTTTTTAATTTCGAATACTGCAATTAAAATCTTTAATATTGGAAAGCTTTAATATTCAAAATTGGTCAACTCAAAATTCTTCAATTTCGAATTATTCAAAAATGATTCGACTAATTAAATTATTTAATATTGAGTTGTTTAAAATTCAAAATAACATAATTATCAAAAGTTCTATTTTTAAGTAGCTGCATAAAGAATCAATAGATTTAATAAAATTCAACAATTTTGAAACTAATCAAAATAGAAAATATTTTTTATTAAATTTTTCGGGACGACTAGACGCAACCTAATATTATATATATATATACATATATTATTACCGAACTTGAAAAATCCTCAATAAAAAAATTCCCGAAAGAAAATTTCCTAATTATAAAATATCCGAACTATAAAATTCCCGCATAAAACATTTCCGAATGATGAAATTCCTGAATTGGAAAATTCTTTAATTGGAACATTCCCTAATTGAAAAATTCCCGAATAGGAAAATTCCCTAACTGGAAAATTTCCGCATTGAGGAATTTTATTATTTGGTAATTTTGTATTTCGGGAATTTTCCAATGCGGAAATTTTATTATTCGGCAATTTTATTCTTTGGAAATTTTCCAATGAGGAAATTTTATTATTCGGGAATTTTATTTTTCGGGATTTTTCAGTCGTCCCAATTGTTAAACATGTACACTTTTTCAAATTTATAAATACATGTCAATATTTCTCTTTTAATATACAATTTTATATAACTTCAACATTTCATTCTAAAAATTGAAAATATGGAAATCGTGTATATTGTTAATAAATTCAAGACAATATTAAATTGAAAAGACTTTTTTGCATTTCATTGATTTAAAAGCCTGGCAGATTATTTCAAATAACTGGCAGTCCATTTCAAAGTTTAATTTTATCAATAGATTTCAAGTTACAATATATCCTTAAATTTTAATTTTTGTTTAATATTTAAAAAAATTTAATATGAAAATAATATTCGGGATGAAATGTAAGAAGAAATATGATTTTAAAAAATCGAAAAAATAAATCAGTCAATTTCTTTAAGGCCATGTGAACGTAACCTCAAATTTTTTTTACATTTTTTTCAAAATCAACTTACGTTCACACGAAACGCGATATCGAGTTGAAAATTTGGGAAAACTGAACATGAAGTACTAAGAAACGTGGGCCTGGTCCTGAATTTTTAAAATTATGAAGAAAGCAAAAAAGAATGTTGTAATATTTTTTTTTTATACTTATAAAAATTTAGGACCAGACCCGCGTTTCTTAATGCTTCATATTTAGTTTCCCAAATTTTCAACTCGATATCGCGTTTCTTATGAACGTAAGTTGATTTTGAAAAAAAAATGTAAAAAAAAAATTTGAGGTTACACTCACATGGCCTTAAACGAGTAAATATCTGCTAACCTGATTCCTACCTTACCGACATTCTTTTTTGCAACAACTTACGTCCACATAGAGTGAGATATCGAGTTGAAAATTTGGGAAATTAAATAAAAGGCACTTAGGAACGTTTGTATGGTCCTTAATTTCTGAAAATGCAAAAAAAAATCCAAAAATTGTTCAGAAATAATTTTTTTTTCATTAAAAAAATGTAGGATTATACAAACGTTTCTCAGAGTTTTTAACTTAAGTTACCAAACTTTCAACTAGATATCTTAATTCGTGTGGACGTAAGCTGTAGCGAAAAAAATGTCGGTAAGGTAGGAATAGGTTACAAGTTACATGAAATTAATTGATTTTTAATTCAAAAAAGAAGAAATCGATTTGTAAATAATATAACGCAAAAAATATTATTTAATAAAAATGAAGTTTTACAATCAATTTATAGATCAATTATTAAGCATTGTTTTAAATATCAATCATAACCTCGATCGTAATGTATATTATTTTAATTTGGAAAGAAAATAATAAAGCAAATACTATGATTTTTATGAAAATTATTCTTTGAAGCAAACAACATAAGCAATCAATTAATTAAGTATTAATAATTTGTTTTTACAATCTCATAATGGGAAGGTATTAGTTTTTTGTAAAAACTGACCATCGGGGATTTTTAAATCTCCATGTTTCGAGAAAACCCTGATTGAACTTAGAACTTTTTTTGTTCTTGGCTCGCTGATCAGCGCCAGTCCTGGGACAGACCAGACCTTCCAGACTAGACGAACTAGATAAGGCCAGACCTGGGCTAGAATAGAGTTGAACTCAATGTAGAAAAGTTCGCACTTTGAACTAAATCGAGTGCGAAGCGCGAGATACGTTATGAGAATGTGTTCTCTAAAGCCGAAGGAGCTTTAACAAAAGAGAATTCACAATCACCAAGTTACAGTTGTCGATGCTTTGAACGCGTAGCTTGAGTTATATACATTATCGAGCGCGAAGCGTGAGATACGTTATGAGAATGTATTCTGTGAAGACGAAGGAGCTTTAACAAAAGAGAATTCACAATCAACAAATTACAGTTGTCGATGCTTTGAGCACGTAGCTTGAGTTATATACATTATCGAGCGTGAAGCGCGAAATACGTTATGAGAATGTGTTCTGTAAAGCCGAAGGAGCTTTAACAAAAGAGAATTCACAATCACCAAATTACAGTTGTCGATGTTATGGGATGTTATGGGCCTTATATGATGGGTTATACGTTTTTAAATTATTTTCAGTAAAATTAATGTAGATAACATATTGAATTCAATGCGAAAAACTTTAAATTCCTAAGATTTTAAGTCGACAAATATTGAATTTTTAACAAAATAGTTGAATTTGCGACCAAAAAAGTTTGTCTATTCAAAGAGATGAATTTTCAAAACAAAAAGACGATTTTTTTCGAAAACAGTTGAATTTTTAACAAAAAAATAATAATTTTCAACAATGAAAAATAAATTTTCAGCCAAGAAGGATGACTTTTCTACCATAAAAGATGAATTTTCAATCCAAAAAGATAAATTTTTAAGAACATAGTTGAATTTATAACCGAATAGTTGAATTTTCAGCATACAAGGATGCGTTTTCAATCAAATGGTCGAATTTGCAAACAAGAAAGATTAAAATTTATTCAAATATTTGGATTTTAAGATAAAAAGACAAATTTTTTAGAAGGCAGTTGAATTTTCATCAACAAAGTTCATTTTCAATCCAGAAATATGACTCTTCTATCATAAAAGATGAATTTTCAACAAAAAAGTAAAGTTTTTAAGCTAAAAAGTCGAATTTTTTAGAAAACAGTGGACTTTGATATCGGAAAAAATGAATTTTTAACAAAAAAGATCATTTTTAATCTAGAAAGATGAATTTTCAACAAGATAGTTGAATTTTCAACCAAAAAGTTGAATTTTCAACAACAAAAATTAACTTTCCATCCATAAAGACGACTTTTCAATAAAATACATGAATTTTCGACCAAATCGTCGGTTTTTTAACTTATCCAATATACAGGATAAAGTTTCAACCAAAAATGGAATAGTTAAATTTTCAGATAAAAACTCTGATTAAAAAAAAAAATAACTTTGAAAAAAAAAAATTTTTTAACAAAATTGTTGAATTTTCAACCAAAAATATGAGTATTCGACCAAGAAGATTAATTTCCTATCAAAAAAGACAAATTTCCAACTCATCCAATTTACAGGATAAAGTTTTAACCAAAGATGGAATAGTTAAATTTTCAAATAAATAAAAAATCATTTTTAACAAAAAAAATGAATTTTCAATAAAATTGTTTAATTTTAAAACCAAAAAGACGAATTATCTACAAAAACAGGAATATTCGACAAAATTGTTTAATTTTAAAGCCAAAAAGACGAATTATCTACAAAAAAGTTGAATGTTCAACAACAAAAAAATGTTTTTTCAACCAAAAAGTTTAATTTTCAACCAAATAGTTTAATTTTCTACTATATTGTGTAATTTTCAAGCCAAAAAGGTGAATTTTCTACAAAACAGTAGAATTTTTAAGATTTCTTAAGAATTTTTTATTTAATTTTACATTTAATTAATTTTAATTATTTTTAATTTAATTTTATATTAAATTAATTTAATTAATTTTAATTTCTTAAGAACTTTAAGAATTCTCAACGAAGAATGCAGCAGTTGATATTTCAACCATACAATTGGATTTTCAACCAAAAAGATGAACTTTCAACTAAAAAAGATAAATTTGTTAAGAAATAGTTAAATTTTTAACTGAAAAAAGATAAATTTTAACCAAAAAGGAAATAAAATAATTGTCAGTTTAAAAAATTTATTTGCAACCAAACATGAAACGAATTTTCATCAAAATAGTTAAATTTTCAACCACAGAGATGAACCTTCGACTAAAAAAATAAAGTTCTAACAAATTATTTGAATTTTTGATAAAAAAGGTGACTTTTATATAGTTGCATTTTCAACAAAATAATTAAATTGTCAACCAAATAATCGAATTTTTTAACCAAACGAGATGAATTTCTGACCAAAAATATAATAGTAGCCTTTTCAATGAAAAAATTAATTTTTACCCAAAAATAAAGTTCTTTAATTTATTTAAAAATCGATTTGTAAATAATAGAACAATATAAGAAATGTTATTTAATAATAATTATTGTTAAATAATATTTTTTATATCGTTATATTATTTACAAATCGATTTGAAATCAATTAAAAAATTGCAAGAAATTGTTAAATGTACTTCGCAAGTCATTTAAATTATATAGTCTCCAATATAATATTTTCAAAATAATTTCTCTAATATTAAAAGCCCAATTATTGCTTTAAAAAATAAATTTCTTTAAATAATGCGTGTGTTTTCTGAAAAAAATTTCTTCTCTCGATCTCTCTAGTAGCTTAATGGGAAAGCACCCGACCGGCAATCGGAAGTTCTGTGGTTCGATTCCCAGCGGAGAGAAAGGAGAAGATCTTTTTTTTTTCAAATTAATTAAAATAATTTTTAATTCATATTTCGATCTAGTTTGAAAAGACGTTAAAAATTTCTGTTATTCTCTAATGATAATACAGATTCCTTGAAAAAAGTCGTTTTTGTAAATTTTATTCAGAATCGTCAATATTAAGTCAATCGAGTTGAAACTAAACGCTTCTCTTTAGAATTAGCTATAGAATACAAATAAATAATTACTTTTTAAATATTACCCCCATAAGTCTGTTTTAAAGGGTTCCAAAAAATCCCATAAGTAAAAATTGGGTTTTGCGAGATTCTGGCGCTTGTTTTAATTTTTCGCGGTTTTTTAAATACAAATTATGTTTAATATATAAAATAAAACTTTCTACTTATGAGTAGATGTGCACATGAATGTTTTAAACAATTTATTATTGTTTTTAGCAATTTTCTCTTAGAACAGAGTTAGAAAGTCACTGGTTTTCCACATTTTTCCACTTATTATAGAGCGAGGTAAAAATTAATGCAACTTAACAAACATAATTGTTTAAACAATTCATTATTGTTTATAACTATCTTCTCCTATGGTAATGTTAGATAATCGCGGCTTTTTCTGACATTCTCCACTCTTTGCCTATTTTTCACTTAGAGGGTGGTAATAGTTGCTGAAACTCAACAAACATAATTTTTTAAACAAATTATTATTTTTTATAACTATCTTCTTTTATGGCAATGCTAGATAGTTGCGGTTTTTCAGAAAATTTGTCAAAAATACCGCAACTTTTGACATATTAAAAATGTTAGAACAGATCAATTGCCAAACCGGGTTTTTTTGTTTTCAAACCAGTTCCAAAAGTTACTTTTGCGGGGACGGATGATTCCCATTGCATTTTAGAGCAAAATGTTCAACAGAAAAAAGAAAGAGGACAAAATTATGAGAAAATTTCGTTAAAAAAATAATCCGCTATCTTCCATAGGTTTCGAGTTATAATATATTGAAAAATCCCCATTTTTTTTTGATTTTCTGCGAAAAACCAGTAAGTCCCAAAAAACACTGTATAACTTTGCACCTATTTACTGTACGGAAAAGTGTTCCACAGGTGAGGGAAAGTAAACTCAATTTGCTGTGATTACAAAAAAAGAACAATGTCCTACCTATAATAGGTCATAAGTTATGACCGCTTCAATCTGACCATTTTTACCTGTTTTTACGGGCAAAAAAGTGTTCAGTTTTTTTTCAAAATGAACCGTGTCAGGTTTAGTTTACGTTGATGATGCCAGAGGAAAAACTAAAGTCTACACAAATCTGTGTACGTCTAGAAAAAAAAGTTTTTTAGTCCTATTATTTTGAAAATTGCAAGGTTTCAAAAATTCAATTTTTTTAAATGTGTTTTTGAAAAATACCTCGTTTCCTGTGAATCCCACGACAAAATTCCTATAGAATAAATAAAAGTGGAGTCAATTTAGCGAAAGTTAAAAAAAGTGTCCTAACCGTCCTAACGTATTTTGCCATTGATAAATAAATAATTGTTTATAACAAAATCTTGCTGTCACCACTTATAATTACTTTTTGGCCATTTTTTAGTACTTTTGTCCAAAAAAGTCATTGTAATTGATTGAAAATGTGCCATATGTTTTTTATCAATGAACAAATATTTAAATTAGTGTTTGTTTATAACAAAATCTTATCATAACCACTGTTGAGTACTTTTCAAGTACTTTTGTGGCATGAAAGTAATTATAATTAATTTGAAATGTGTAATATGTTTTTTTTTATTGATAAAAAAAATAGTTTTTAAATAATTTTTTGTAACAATATCTTCTAGTGAATGCTCTTTCTGCATTTAATTCCATACTGACCTCCAAGACACTTGTAATTCAATACGTTAAAATTAAGTAATTGAAAAATAAATAGTTAATCAATTAATGAATTAAAAAATTATTTACCATTGATTTTGTTAATTGAATGAATTACGGACTTCATGCATGAGTTTCAACTTGTTTTCAATTTTTTTCCAAATAAACACGCATTTGCACAACTCTTAAGAGATCAAGTATTTGTACAAGATAAGCAAAATAGATTTCCAAGCTTGGTAAACTTATCTGGAGTGACTGCCTTTTTATGAACTGCGAAGACGGTGAAGTATGGAATTAAATGCAGAGAAATGATTTATTAGAAGATATAGTTACAAAAAACTATTGAAGAACTATTTTTTTATCAATAAAAAAAAAATTACACCTTTCAAATCATTTATAATTACTTTTATAAAAAAAACTATTTTTAATGAATTACACTCGACTCTCGGTTTAGGAACTCGCGGTTTAGAAATTCCCGGAATTGCTGGCCCACGCATTTTCTCAACTCAAGGGGCGAGAGACGGTTGCGACTCTTGCCTCGGAAGGGCCGCAGTGCGCGGGTACCCAGTCGAGTATATTGCGCAATATTATGCATTCCAACTAGAAACGGTTCAGGAGGCCCGAACACTTTTCCGTACAGTAAATAGGTGCAAGGATACACAGTGTTTTTTGAGACTTAGGGATCTTTCTCTGAAAATCCAAAAAAGTGGGGATTTTTCAATATATTATAACTTGAAACCTATAAAAGATAACGGATTATTTTTCCCACAAAATTTTCTCATAATTTTATCCTCTTTGTTTTCTCTGCTGTACGTTTTGCTCTAAAATGCAAGGGGAATTATCTGTCCATGCAAAAGTAACTTTTGGAAACGTTTTCAACAAAAAAAAAAACCCGGTTTGGTAACTTATCTGCTCTAGCATTTTTGGACCATAAGATTTATGGGAATATTTTTAATGAATCAAGTTTTATTTTGAAAGATTAATTTTTTCAAATTTCAAAATATTTCGAAATTCCTCGGGACCTGTAATTTTAATTGAAGTTTAATTTTTTTAATGTAAAAACGTTTTTCAGAAATATTAAAGACAAACAAACGTTAATAATTCCTTAATAATTAACTTTAAATTTAATTCTACCTTCTAATTAATATTAGCATAACGTTCGGTTTGATTGTCTCTTTCTTTTTTTCTTTCTTTTTTCAATTGTCATACCGGGTGTCGGGATGACTGAATATTTCCTCAGGTAAGATATTTTTCAGGGAGGTCAAGGTCATTCTTGAAGTAACTTTCAACGGGGAATACAATGTTGACCTTTATTTTGATCTTTACGATGACCTTCAAGGTTTTTTCAAGGTCAACTTGTTTTAAAAATGGAAAGCCCCTTTTTCACATCGGCAATCGATAGGTACATTGTGAACTTGAAAGAGGGTTTCCAAAGGAAAAAAAATTGACCTTGAAATGACTTTGAATGTCATCGTCAAGGTCATGCTTGAGGTCACTACTGAATACCCTTTGTTAAAGTTATTAACTTTGCTCGTTACGAAAAAAATTTGAAAAGCTTCTATTCCCAGAGGTGGGCAGACATTGTTTGAGTTTAAATGACCTTAGAGTGACCTTCAAGGTTACAATGTACCTATGTAGGACCTGGGTACATATTTGAACGTAAAATTTCCCGCTCTATCGATTGCCGGTGAAAAAAGGGGGTTTCTACTGTAAAAAAAAAGTTGACCTTGAAAAAATTTTGAAGGTCATCGTCAAGATCAAAATAAAGGTCACCATTGAATTCCTCGTTGAAAGTTACTTCAAAAATGACCTTAACCTCCCTGAAAAATATCTTACTTGAGGAAATATTTTTAAACAAATTTTTTAAAATATACTTCTTTTTAAGCCTTCTTGTGAAATTTCGTTGCAAAAAAAAACAGTTGAATTTTCAACGAAATACATGAATTTTCAACCAAGTTTTTAAAATTTTGAAGCCAAATATGATTTTTCAACAAAAAAGTTGAATTTCCACAAAATAGTAAAATGGTTTAATTTTCTACCAAATTGTTGAATTTTTAAGCCAGAAAGAAGAATTTTCTACAAAGCAGTTGAAGTTTCAACCCGAAAATATGAATTTTCCAGAAAATATTCAACTTTTTTTTACCAAACGATTGAAATATTCAAATTTTTAGTTGAAAAATATATTTTTGACCAAAGAGCTAAATTTTCAACTGAAATTACGAATTTTCAGCAGAAAAAATTAATATTTACGACTCGCTTCAACTTTCAACCAAGTATTTGAATTTTTAATCAAAAAAGGCGAATTCTCAAAGAAAAATATATTTTTAACTGTTTTTAGACAATTTTCATTTTTTGTTATAAATTTGTCTTTTTCGGTTAAAAGTTAAATTAATTTCTTGAAAAATTAATTTTTTGGTGGCAGATTCATCATTACAGTTGAAATATCATCTGTTTAGTTGAAAAATTTGACTATTTTATTGAAAATTTTTTTGTTAATCATTTTATTTCATTGAAAATTTAACTTTTCCATTTTCGGTGGAAAATTGATCTCTTTTGTTTGAAAAATCCTCTTTTAGAAGATAAATATTCTTGGTTGAAAATTCGTCTTTTTAGTTAAAAATTCATCTTTTTAGGTTAAAAATTAAACAATTCTGTTGAAAATATAATTTCTCTTTTTTAATTTTAACTATTTTTTTGAAGATTTAATTGTGTTGTTGAAAATTTATGTATTTTGTAAAAAAGTCATACTTTTTGTTCAAAATTTCAACTGCTTTGTTGAAAATTCGTCTATTTGCATAGAAAATTTATCTTTTTGTATTGAAAATTCGTCTTTTCTGGTCTAAAATTCATCTTTTTTCGCTTAAATAAATAAATAAATTTTTAATTTTTAAATTTTAATTTGAAATTGTTTTATTCTGTTCATAAAAGAGAGTCTTCAAATACATGGATTGACGTCCTTTTAAAAACCTGAAAAATTCGAGGCTGATTTCGTAATGAATTGTTTGTTATTAACAAAAAACGAGAAATCGCAACATTTTCACAACACGTTTGCTTGGATTGTTACTTTCGATTAACAAATAGGTCAAAAGTGTATAGGACTTTCTTTCTAGAGTATAAAATAAGCTTTAAAATGAACCCTCATCCAATATCCTACGACAAATAGTTTAAAAGATATGAATTTGTTAATTAACATTGTGCGTTTTTCAGTGAAGACAAAGCGATGATGAATTTTCATTCTAGCAAAAAAAAATCGCGATTGGGTTTTTGCTAATCGATTCTCAAATTAGATAGTTCAATTAATATATTTTAAAAAAATTTCAATTTCCAAATCCAAAAATGATAGACGGGTGGGGGAGCACTTTTTTTAAACAATCATGTTTTGTAAACAGAAATCGGTATCATTTTTGGATTCTGAATTAAAAAAAAAAATGTTTCTTAATACATTGAACTATCCAATTTGAAAAAAAAAATAGGAAAAACCTGATCGCGATTTTCTTGCAACAATGAAAATTCATCATCGCTTTGCCTTCCCTGAAAAGGAATGTTAATTAACAAATTCATATCTCCTAAACTATTTGTCGTAGAGTATTCACTAAGGGCTCATTTTAAAGCTTATTTTATGCTCTAAAAATAAAGTGCTATCAGGGAAAATGAAAAATTGGTCAGGAAAAAATCAGGCAAAAATCAGGGAATTTTGAAAATGAAATTTTTCGGTCACCCTGAAAAAGAAAAAAAAATTATCATAAAAAACGATAACATAGGGTTTTAATTTTAGTTTAGACGTCCCTGATTATAAAAAAGGTAAAAAGTGGGAGGGAAAAAGATACCGCTAGCGTGGAAGCAAAGCCACTGTAGTAAGTATTTTCATCACAGGTCAGGAGCAGTCAGGAGCTGACTTGTCGGTTTCGGAGTGAATGGTGCACTATATTCGATTATTTATAGACTTTGAAAAACAATTTTAGATAAAAATTTAATTAAAAAGTATTTTTTTTTATTAAAAAAAAAATAAAGTGTGTCAATCGCTTCAAGATAAAGTGGCCTGTGCATGTATTAATCATAGTTCTCGTGTCCGTGTGAGTGAAAAAATAAACTGCTCATCATTTGGATTGGCATCCAAATCATATGGTTCAGTCTTAGGTGATTATTTTTGTATTTTCTATTTTTCTACGTTTTTTTTTTCATTTTTAGTATTTCTTAATTTTTCAAAATTTTATATGTAAAACCCCATTGAAACCGGTACTTAATTAAAAGTTAGGAAGAAGTCAAATGATTGTAATAATTGAAGAATAATATACAATAGGAATTAATATTTTTAAAATAGATTAGTAATTTTGAATAATTAAATTACTTTAAATTTACTCATTCAATATTAAAAAGATATGTTTAGAAATCAATTGTTTTTGTTATCTCAATTGAAGGCATCTAACTTCTAAAGATAAAGGAATCTAATTCAAACTGGTTAATTTCTAATTCATGAATAAAGTCTATGATGAAAATCTGCAAACATTCTTATCATTCGTATCAATATTTTTGTAAAAGTGGACATTATTTTTCTTTATTTACTATCCATTTATTGATTATCGTACCAGTCATGAAATTCATATTTTGAAAATGACAACATTTTTTTCAGGAATTCTATACATTAACTTGCGTATTGGACGTTAAATAGGATTTTGAATTTGATTCTAATCTAATTTAAAATTCTTACATTTATCAAATTCATAGAAATCTTTTCATACATTTTAATCAAATGAATGGAAATTTTTTATGTTTATCAGGATATGATCATGTTAATATTTTTATCTTAATACTGTAATAAAACTGTTATATAAAATTATTTGAGGACACAATATAGATACAGCTACTGCAAAAAAAAGTTTCAACGTGACTAATAATTAACGCATGTCACATGAAGAAGCAGATTAGATTTGTCGGTGTCACATTTATAACTTCTTTCTCGAGTAATAAATAATAGTAAGCTATTGTCGATGAATTTAAGCCAAAAACAATTTTATTTGTTCAATTGTTTCTACATTTCTTTATAGGCAATTAATGACACAAACTGATAAATCAACACTGCTTTTTCAAAAATAAAGTTTTCCGTTCTTTATCACTCAAATTCAAATAGCGAATGTCAAATAGGAGTCAGACTTTCAAATATTTACTCGTTTCGTTTTACGAAAACATAATTCGTAGGTGGCCTATGAAATACGCTCATTTTGCATTCATTTGTTTTTTTAATCATTGTAATTACGTATTCAAGGCTATATTTGAAAAGCGTTTTAAACAGCCTAAAATATTCGTAAACATTTACGCATCAATGAATTTCTTATAATCTTTTATTTACTGCCCATAATTATCGAATAAAAAAAAAATGCAAGTGAATGACCAGAGAAAGTATTTTACTTGTTAGAAATGCGACACTCTGATAAGTAAGATCAAGCGAGTCAGTTATTTTATACTTTTGTGAGCTATACTTCAGACTTTGTTCTTTAATTGCCCTGATATAAGTCAGAGAGAAAATGACGGTGTGTGAATAACTCACAATCATTTTCCTTAAACGCAAATTTATTTCCAATTCATATAAATTTATACGAAATATCAAATAAAGTACGAAGGATAAAGTTCCGAAAAGGGATTTGCGAATAATTTAAAACCCACTATACCAATGTATTTTGACACGGGTTTTCGCTCCTATTTTGAAAATTCCTGATCTGAACGAAGAATGTTTGAAATAAAAGCTGTAGAGCATACAAAAATACGTCTTTTATGTTCATTATGTTTTTCCTCTAAAACGATTATTTTACGAGAAAAATGAGATTTTCCGTCGAAAGCGAGTGCGAAGAGCGTGGTGAGTGTGTGACGTAACTATCACGTGTTTGATGTCTACCCCGGGAGGCGATTATGCAATTTCATTTCACTTTCACGTGAATTTCAAATTCATCTCACTTCAAATTTTATCAAAATAAAATTGACATCCGTTTTGAATTTTGACAAAAAGCTGAAGTAAGGTGAGTGTGAAATTCACGTGAAGGTGAAAAGAAATTACACAATCGTCTCCCTTTCTGTCGAGCTTTATTTTCCAAAATCGCGAAAAAAACCCTTCATAGAAAAAACTGGGGTTTCTGCTGGAACCAATGTTTGGTTCCTAAGGAGCTGCACCAAAAAGGAACTCCTCTTACTGAAAAGGAACCCAAAACGATGTATTTGTTCGAAAGGAACCACCAGTTGGATCTCCAAAGGAACCAAATTAAGCAAAGAAAAGTTGTTTAAAGATAAATAGAACAAAATATGTAACGTGGACTGTAGCCTCATTAAACTGCAAAGTCGGAAAGCATTATTAAAGAGAAAACTAAAAATTTGGTATGGAGGTAAGTTTTGACCAACGATAGGTAAGATCCACCTTACCTACTGTTGCTCAAAACTTACCTTCCTACAAAATATTTCGTTTCCTCTTTATTAATGCTTTCCAACTTTGCAGTTTCTTTAAAAACCTTTACTGTGCTTAATTTGAATTCGAATTTCGCGGGCACCTACGTAAGGTCGCTGGCGCGTCCTAGTGAGCGGTAAACTCCCCGATTTTAGAGTTCTGAGTCGGTTATATTTCTTTGAGAACGGTAACGAGAATGAGAACATTACCAAGAATATAACCGGCGGATAAATTCTCTGAGAATTTATGAGAACGATCCAAAGTCGACATAACCTCGAATTTCAACTCAATTTTTGATAAATTGGCGGTAAATTCAAATTTAGATAGTTTACAATACAAAATGTTAATATTTTAAAAGTAAAACTTCTTGTATGCATTTTTCTTTATTTATAAATATATTTATATAAGTAAATAACTTATGTGTAACTATGTAAATAACGTGAACAATAACAATATTCTTAACACATTGTTAAAAATCATAAATTCTTTTAAATTCTCCTAAATTCTTTCATATTCTCCGTTATATAACCCGAACTTAAATTCTCGAGAATTTAAGAACTCTACCCGATTTTAATAGAGACTTTTTCTAAAGAAACTATTTTTCGCTTTGCAGACTTCGACATTTTTTTTAGATAATAACACAACTTTTCCGTTAAAGCATACATGTAATAGAACTCTGTCGCACATAATTTAATGAAGAGAATTAAAGTACAAATTATCGCAATTAGAATAGATATAGTGATATACCTAAAGGAGGTATTTGACGTAAAATACCTCGAATGTGTAAAATACATGTAGAAAACCTCTGATTGGCTGTCTGATTCAAGTTTTCAATTTCCCGCCTCAGAGGTGGCGCCCTCATATATAGAACAAGACGTAATTTACATCATGTAGAAAACT